>PNEQ01135483.1:0-82410 GCA_003012365.1 Medauroidea extradentata
TTCCTTCTTATAACTTCTCTTGTATAATAAAATAATATATATTGTAAGCTAGAATCCCTTTACAACTTATTCTAGAAATCAATTAAATAAAACTCGCTATTTTTCTGTTCATTTTCAATTCCTTGTTTTTCAAAATCAACAAGAATACTACCATGGATAACATGCTATCCATGGAGTAATACTGCTGTTCATAACATACATGACTTTGAATTCTAACGCATTCTCAGATGAATTCGCGAAATTTTCGGGCCTCGACTCACGACTGCCTGTGTGTAACTCCCATTTAATATGCGTTGTTAGTGATATCCAATTGAATACCCACATAACACAGGAGAAATGCCATCTCGTGTGTTTTTTCCCATAACGGCAAACATGCAAATATTTATCTTTATTCTCTTAACACTGGTTTCGTCTTAAGAAAACCTTATTCGAATATGAATTGCACGATTTCGTTATATACTTTAGTTCCCGCTTATTCCAGTGTTTTTATTGATGCGGAAATGTACTCATCTACTACACATGTGGCTTGGAGATTCATGGATGTCGTAAAGTGTACGTGCACGTATTCGTATAGGTCTGTGTATGCTTAAAATTTTCCACTTTGCATACTCTGATGTAGAGTCCAGGGGGTGACACTAGATAGGGGCTAACATTTCTTATTTTTAGTGAGTCCCAGTGTCAGTGCCAACCTTAAACATTTACTACTAGACGAACTTGTTTATTTGACAATATAATTTTATGTCGGAATTCGTTACAATTCGTCTACTCAAATAATAAGTTTTTATTTTAAAGTTCAAAACGTAATTTTCAAATTTAAAAATAATTTAAAATCTTGTATTAGTTCATGAATGTCATGAGACACATGAAAAGTTAGGTTGGCCAGAATGGGCAACATAGCTTGCCTGAAGCTCAACGAACGCCGTGTTTTTTAATTTTATAATGCGAAATAAGTGTGTGTTTGTGTGTACTGTGTTTTTAAACTACTTAGGTAAGTTACAAAGTTGTGATAAGAGTGTTCAGTTCAATTTAAGATATCGTTCACGCTTGTTTATTTCCATGTGTGTTGTACTTTGTACTCGTTGACAGGAACCTATAATGACGATTGTGGTTAACTACGAACGTTAATGCTCGTTGGCTACGAAATACTTTATTATGTGTACGAGGTGATAAGTTATCGTAACTAGTTTTTTACGTGGACAAATTTTATTACACGATTGTTTATTTCAGTACTTTTATCACAATTGTAACATTTTATTTATTTATTTATTTATCCACGAAGTGTTCAGCCACTGGCCGGTTTACAACAGATCGTGTTTAAACAGATAAACCACAAAAATTACATACAGTAGATGTTATATTATTAAACTTTAACCTATAAATTATTGTAAAGTTATAACAGTTTAGTTACATAAGGTGACAGTTATTTATGATTATGACTCATTTATCTTTAACAAACAAAAAAATATGTATGTAAAAATAAAAAATCAGAATTAACCTAATCTTACAAAAAAAAACTACACCGTGTAATTTACAAACAGTGAATTAATACACTGCACTTTTCCGCAGTGTTTTACAAGACATCTTTCCCATCAGTCGGCCGAAAATGTAATAAAATTAAGTCCAAAACAAAAATTCCCATTCAAAAAAATTCTAACAGTTTTTGTTGCAATAAAGTTCATAAAATAGTACGTTATTATATATAGATGACAACCTGCGAAATATTAACATTTTAGTAAGCACTAAAATTATTTTAGCGTGCGTGGTTGGTACTGATACTGAGACTAGCCACCCCCCACCACTGTAAATTCGACCATCAAATAAGGAAGTCACCGTAACATGGGACTGACGCCTCTGTCTCCCTTGTGTACTCTGTGGTAGAGTCTGCATTTATAAAAAGTAATTATATATTACGTATATAATAGTGGATCATTAGTCTTTTTATAACAAGTGAGTTGGCACACGAGACTGAAAAATTAAGCTTCAATACTTTTTTAGGGTTATCTAGAAGAACTTTGGACTTGGTCCACATAGATACTACTGTTAATGCATTCAGCCAGGCGCATAAAAGGTCACCACTTAATGGGCCGAATTTTCAAGAAACGGCTAGGGTTAGTTAAGGGAGGGGGAAGGGGTAGCCGATAAATGATGCCGCCAACGTCAATAATTCGATAACCCAGTGAACTTATGTACAAAAGCTCTCATGGAGAAGGGAACTTTACCCAGGTCTGAAATATCGGGTTGTAAGGATCAAAAGAAACACAGTGAAGAAAAAATGCCATTAAGTCAAAGTTATCAGCTTCTATACGTATGTAGTAAAATTATGAGCAGTGCACCAATTCGAAAGTGGCTCTCGGTTATATTCCTCACACGATACATAGAGATGATGGTTTATCGGGGGTAAACTTGACTGTTTGCTGGGTTTTAACGCACGTTCAGCTTACGAGAAGATTACTGGCTTTCGCTTGTACGTGGAGCTGTTACCCTATTTGACTGAGCCAATAATAATCCCGCTACTGTAATATTTTATGCCTGTTATTAATTTGAAAAGAACTACGCTGTGTCAGGCGTACAACAGGCAATCATACATGTTGCAAAGAAATGCAGCATTCTCAAGGGTATGTTGGCAGGAAACATATATATATATATATATATATATATATATATATATATATATATATATATATATATATATATCCCCGAACGCGAATCAAAGCTGCAGCCGTGAACGTCTGACAGTGAAACAAGTTGGCGTAGATATTTTCACCAAGAAACAGTAGGCTCTAAAGGAAATACGCAAGATACCTGAACATTTCACGTTTTCTTTGGGTCATAAGCTAGGATTCAAACAACTGTCAGTTACTGTCACTTTCGCAATTGGACCTTGACTTATTCGTAGAGGCACGAGTATTTCGCGTTTTCATCTGGTAGCAGCTTAGACTTCTCAATCCTATACACGCACTGGTCACAGACGATTCATTGGCTTCTAACCGTACAAGTGGGTACACATAATTTCCCCACGAGTTATTTCCTTATTTGTTACTGGTTTGCAATCATCAAATGTGTATCAAAACTACTGTCGTCCGATCACAGTAATTCCAGTGATGTATACCTCATTGACGTTCAACCTGATCTACAATCAATATGCGAAATAATCATGCCTCTACTTATTCGACACCATCCGAAGAGCGTGGAACCACTAATAAGTAAGAAGCTAAATGCAGGCCCAATATTATGGTTAGAGATATGCGAAATTCGCGTTATTTTCTGACAGCTGTCTAGACTCCAAGTTACTATAGGCTCGTTCGACCGATATTGTCGTGACTTGCCGCGAAGAATGCTTACGCGGTAGAGAGGCCAATCTCCGTAAAGACGTAACACACGTAAATGACGTCACATAAAAGTTCGTGGCCAATTGAATCGCAGATTATGCTCCGTTATGTATAGGAAAGTGAAGTTTAGTCTGCTACCAAATGATAACGCTAATTTTTAGGGACCCTTGTTTTTCGCGAAAAGAATTTTGCCTCACTTTGTTTCCGTGTCTTACGTGCACATCTGCAGTTCTGCTTCGTGATCAGTGATTGGATATTTTAACTGTCTCGAGCCTTGGGATTCTACTGGCAAATCACAGACGTGTGGTGTTGCAGGAATGTTATGGTAATTGGCTCAGCCAAATGAGATACGGTTATTCACACATGCATGCTGCAAAAAAACATGCAGCAGAATTGCAGGTATGTACGTAAGACACTGACACAAACTGGGGCAAAATTCTTTTCGCGAAAAACAGGGGTCCCTACTAATTTTGCATATCTGTAATTAGGGTATCACGGTGTCAGTAAGAAGCCAATGAACAACTGCTATTTAACATATATTCTTGGAGGCTAGCCTACGGGTCAGCGAATCCGCGAATTTTTACGGTCTCTAGTAATACATAACTACTTCGCGTATTTTCCTTACAGCTTTCTCTTCTCCAAACAACGCAAGTGTTGCGATCAGTCTTGTTCTTGCGCGTCGTGTACGGTTGGCAGTAGTTCTCGGGAGTAGGCGTCGCCCGCTTCCGCTGTCGCAAGGCCACGTCGCGACGTCGCGGCTGTGATGAGACATTCGCGTGCCGGAACACGCGGGAGTTGTGTCGCGCCTATGTACGGCGTGGCCAGGGGGACGGCTGGCGACGTTGACGTAGTGCGCGAGCGTGCCCCAGGAGATGAGTGGGCTCTTTATGTCCCGTCTCAGAGTCCTTACTTGCCCGTCAAAGTCCTGCTCGCTAGTCTGCTTGCGAAGTCTCTACCCCTCCCTGTGCCCGTCAACAATCCACATGCTTCTTACGAGGACGCTGTATCTGGCTCATGGACGGCGTTGAAGCGTGTCACGATTGTTCTTTTCCTCACGAGACCGTCTACTTATTCCCAGCACGTATATCTACAAAAATAACGCATATTTCAGGCAATGTTTCTATACGTAGGATTGGTGAAACAAAGGCGATTGCCAAAGCCATTTAAAATACGTCTTGCTACAATTGACATAAAAAAAGTCGGATGTTTACTCTTAATGTCATAATTAGGTTTAACCGTCCAACGAACTGTTTTTAAAATAATTGATTTTTTCGTCTGTTACTGTATTACAGTACGTAAATTATTTTCTCTTGTATTTTTATTTTCGTTAACATTTTGCTCTAAATAATCTCTTACTTTTGCCTATTTTCTCGTGAAACATATCTTTGGACGGAAATATCATGTAAAATTGAATGGAAAAGAATTGTGACTGGCTGGGCATAAATTTTCGCAAAAGAATGTTGGAAGTTCGCCAATTCACTTTGCGACTATGCAATGGTTATTGCTATGGTTTTGGTTATGCACGATTGTAGTACGCGCCATAGCAGAGTAGGAGTTCTACTCTTGCTGCCATTGGTGTGGTTATGATTATTTCGATCGTAGCACGGCCTTAACACGGATATATTTTTGTGATAACATACGCTTAAAAGTTTTGTACCTATTCGTAGCATATCTGATTGGTTGAACTATTCTCGACACTTCTTAGTTTACAGCAGACCAGCCAGAGATATTTACTGGTGCAATAGCTTATTTCTTATTGGTTCAGTCAACATTTGGCGGTGAAGTCACGTAGACACACGACAGTCTAGCAGGAGCATACCTTCTGACATTCTGGTCGTACGTTGAATCTTGCCAAAGAGTCATGTTTTTACCGATAAATTCCCACCTGTATGCATGCTTATCAGAAACATGATTTCGTGACGCTTCAGAATGATTAGAAACGGTGGTTTAGACTATTGTAACTCCAAAATACCACACGAATGAGTAAAACAAAACATCTAGAGCCAAGCGTTGGCCTTTACTGCCCGCTATCCACAAATACAATTTTTGGGTCACCAATTTAAAATTCCATTTGTAAAGGTCTGCAAAATTGCATTATTATTTGGTGACATAGTAGACTGCACTCTCCTGTACATACTAGAGCAGAATTTGTGATTACGTTGGCCACAAGCTTATATGTGATGTCAGTTTACCTTATGATTGGAACTTAGATTTCAAATAGTTGCAGGAAACTATAAATTATCTGAAAGGAAAAATAGTAAGTAGGGTTTCAAAAGTACTTACTTTGTACCTAACCAACCTGGTACTGTATGATAAAACTTTGATCATAAACGTATTATGTTCGCAAACTCAGTGATAGTGGTTACGTGCTGGGACCCCCTGAAGGACAGTAGATTGCAGTATTTGACGTAATTAAATGTTTTGTAGCATATTTTACTGTTATTTTTATGTATTTCCTCTCTGTTGTACTTATCTATCCTCCTAATTGCAGCGGTCCTAGCATGTGAGTTAAGCGTTTATAGTCATGGGTTCAGAAACATGGTCACATGGTATCCGTGGTGCATCACGTAACATTTGTACTAATCAAAGAAACATTTTGGACATATGCCATTACAGCAAATGGTGTCTAACAGAAATGCAGAGAATACGCACACAAACAAACACAGAACAAGTAGGATAGCAGACGAATAAACTCCCAAAAAAGACAGCTGGCGAACCATGGAGGTATTAGTCTAATACCTCCATGTGGCGAACTAGGGAAACAAATGCAATTCCACAAGGAATTAGCAAATACACTATATACCAATACCGGACAGCTTGAGCGCTTTGGCGAGAATTCTGATTGTGTTGTCACATCAAACCACCAGAGAACAGCACCCTACGTTTAATTGATTTCAGATGTGCGCTGCCAACATAAAAATTCTGGGAAAAATTTTTCAATGGAGAACATATATTCGTTGCATGGAGAAAATAAAAAAAAGTAGCAGTGCGATCAATACGTAAACATTATGTTACAATAACAAAACATCATTGTTATACAAAAATAATATCAAAACATGTGTTAGTTTCACCTCATACCGCTAGATTATTTTTCACAAGCTTGCTCTTATTTGCATAGAGTTGTCCGGTATTGTCTCTAGGGTATTTGGAATTAGTCAGTAAACAAAAAAAAAAAAAACAAGAAAATAAATCGACACAAACAAACACAAACCAACCAAAAAAGGTTGTGGTCGGTTTGGAAACAAAAAAAAAAAAAAAAAAACAATATAGTTCAACCATGGAGGTATTAGTCTATGTAATGGAAGCCTTTGAGCAAATTTGAAGCCAGCCAACACACGACGTTTAAAGACAAGGATAGAGCTAGTGGTGGCAAAAACATGTAAACATAGCATTGAGCTGAATGAAAATGTTTTAGTTTTTTGTTAACTACACATTATGGTGAAAGTTTGTGCAGCTCTTGGCCTTACAAACAGATTCGATCGTTGCGGAGGATTATATTTGTACAGGTAAGAAACTTTTATTTAAATTCATATACATACACACAGCGAGAGCTAATTCGTTTTTTTTTTTTTTAATATTTCTGAAGCAATTGTTAAACTGTTGTGTACAATTTAAATAGAGAATTTGCGCGAATTTTTGTAAAAAAAATTACATAATTACATTGCTTTCTGCTATTGTTTTGCCACCCAAAATATGGCGACTCATGAAAAATAACGTCCTGCGCATGCGCACTTCGAAAATGATCGGCTTCACACGATTACCATTGAAATGTACGGCAGATGCCACTCCATAGACTAATACCTCCATGAGTTCAACAGGAGGAATTCCGTAAGCGGCGAAAAGAACGAGACAAACAGAAACATATACTAAAACGACAAACAAACAAAAGCTACGGGAACGAAAATATTGCTATTTGTAGACGACACAATGCAGACACAAAACGCCTTGAGGAAAGCGAACGAACACAAATAACCAAATTACTGTAGACAGTGATAAAAATAATATCAACACGGACTGACACATTGGTATCCTTGCAACAAAACAAAATACAACCAAATTCTATTCGAGCTCCTTCACTACTGCCGCGTCTAAAGCATGGAACACTTTGCCATCTGAATGCAGGAATATATAAAGTTTTAGTACTTTTTAGAGAAAAGTAAATACGTACTATCTTACTCACTCCGGCGGTTGAGTGGATGAAGATACGTTTTAGAGAAGTTGTTACTATATATGTATGCATGTGAGTGAATGAATGAGTGAGAAAGTGTTTGCTAATTAATTTTTTTGTGTTTGTAATTTTTTATGCATGTTTGTGTGTATGCATGTGGGTGAATGAGAGAGTGTAAGTGTGAGCAAATTGGTTTATTTTTGTGTAATTTTGTTGTTTATAGTATTAAGTTATATTCTATTAATTTTATATGTAATATTTATTTATGCAATTCGTGTACTGTGAAATTGTATTGTATTGGTTATGGGTCCAGTGCAACAAAAGGCGACTCTCTCTGCCTTAACTGCGCCTCTGAAGACGTAAATAAATAAAAATAAATAAACCCTTAATTTGTCTCCGTCTTGAGGCACCCACACAGTCTGCAAGTGTTCCAATTTACAATTGTGGATTGTCTAAACAGTGTTAATGGCGTATGGGAGGGAATTATATGTTGTACCTGGAAAATATCTATCCCGCTTGTTGGACTTCAGACTTCAGTATTAGTTATACATACATGTATGCACCCTTTTGTTAACAGTTTCGTGGCATTTAAAGAAGACATTTTACCATCTTATAGGCTGGAATATAATTATGCTACTATGACTTCTCAAAAGTCTCCCAAAATTACCTCAGAGCTCTGGCGACAGCAATGATAGGGTTTTTACATGTTAAATTAGATTCGGTGGGGCTCAGTCACGGTTTATCATGTCGCTTTCGGGCTTCCGGACAGGAACTATTTTCTGCACTGAGAAAAGGAAAATATTGCTAAATTAATAAAATTGCCAGGAGCGTTTTCAGTTTGCAAAAATCCTTTTTTGCTCTCAGTTTTCAAGGTATTAAAAAAACTGCGTTAAAAAAGTCCTTTAGAAGTGTGCACGGCACCGAAATGAATTAAAAAGTCATTGTTGCCACAAGTGTAGCTTCAACACGTACCGAGCCACATCGAATATAATTTAACGTATAAAACCATTATGCTTGACCTCGCCGTGGCTCTGAGGTAGGCATCACCCTTAAGCGCAGTCACAAAATATCAGAAAACTTGCTTTAAAAGTTCTGGAATATTTTTCGTGAAAACCATATATCTACCCGCATATAGTACGTGCTCCGGGTGAGACGAAGATTAATAGAGTATTTAAACGTTGCTTTCATAAAAAACATTTGTGTGCGTTTAAACGTACAGTGCAAGTACGTTCTCGGCGAGATTTACAATGTCACTATAAACGTGTGTTTATCACCAAGTAAATCCTAGAGCAATACCTCCCCAGCAATGTAGATAAGATTACACGCTGTCTTGCGTCAGTTGCAAACATATGTTTTACAGTCGGCAGTTATTTTAATAGCTTTACGACCACAGTCAGTGTTCTTATTGAAAGTTACACAACTTTCTCCTTTTTACGATAAGCTGCATGCTATATGGATAGTATACATTTGTAGCATGTAAGAATGCTTAAATCGCAAATAATAATTGTAATTGTTTTATGTTTGCACTAATTGCACATTTGATCTAACTATGAATAAATTACTACGAGCCATGTAAATTATAGAAAATATCATATTTTTGCTAGTTTAGTAAAATTTTATGTGCCATTTGTTTATTGATTTTAACACACATTTATCTTTCACTGTTACTGGTTACAGATTTTGAATAAAACAATTAGGAAAATACGTCATCATTATTTTCTCTTAGGAACTTTTAAATAGGTTAAATATTTATATCTGGAATTTATTTATCTTCTTGAAAATTTCGTTGTATGGGCTTACTTAGTGTCAGTATAATGTTCTAAATGATTTCTACAGAAACTTTGGCTGTGAGTGCAGAAACATTTCCATTGCCATTAAAACTGTACAGAACTGTCGTCATAGTACGTAACGCTGAGAATTTTTACGAAACCAATATGTATCCTGAAAATAACATACGAATCATTTATAGCCCTTTTTATTATTAAAAAATTGAAAAAAAAAGTTGGTCATGCAATATAACTTTTAAGTTAGTATATGTATGTAATCTGTACACGTTAAAATATATTATTCATACATACCATTATAGTTGAAACCTTATAGTACTGTTACGAAGAATGATCATTAATCAACCTGAATAATATTTACTTAAATAATTTCTTAGTTATAATTTTTAAATTTATATTTGGCCAAAAATTACTTGAAGATATAAAAAAAGTAGATATATGTCATTATTTCGTTAGTATGTTTGCGCATAACACATTTAGTGTGAAATAGTGGTCTTGAACATTGATAATTGATAATACCACGTTTTATTAACTCATTTACTTGTCTGTCTGTTCAGTAATATATTTCAAACGACTTTAAACTAACTTCCCAATATGCTAGAGATTTTTAGCATAGCTCAGAAATGGATGGAATTGCAATGTAAAAGAAATGAAAAATTGTGAAATATTAAATAAAATTATACATGTTTAAAATTTTTTATAACTAATTATAGTTATATTAACTTCCCAGTGAGCTATAAACTTGAAATTTTAAACATAGTTCAAAACTAGATGATATTTTTTTTTGCAATATTAACTCACTATGTCTGTCTGCCTGTTCGGTACAAATTTTGCTTGTTTAAAATCGATTGCACAATTTCACACATACAACACTAAAAAAGAGAAAATTATTATTTAGTTAAAAAAATTAAATACCACTTTTTCAACGCTGACTAAAAATAAAAAAAAAAACCTCCCTTTAAAATATTTGTATGATTTAAAACTGAAAACGCGGGGTGCATACATAGTTTATGCACGAATAGTTCTTCTGAGTCTTTTTAACAGTTTCATTTCACTGAAAACCGTATGAACTGTTGTGTTTTACGAAATATACTCATTGCTCTCCACACTCCTTGCTACTTCTGTTTCTATGAAATCCGTTTTCTGTTATACACTGTAATTTTTTTGTACTTTTACAAGACAAAATACTTAGAAATGTATTCTTTTTGTAAACTACCAAGTGTACGTTTATAAAATTGCTAGTTATAGTTTTGTATTGATTGGCCTACTTTCAATAAGGAAAAATTAATTTTGATATATTTAGTTCATTATGATCATGAACATGAACTCATGTATTAAATGGTTTTTGATCAAATTATTTTTACGTGTAATTATTTTGAGGCGGAGGGGGGGGATTAATTAATGTCTTGCGATTCGCACATGCATAATTATGCACTTACTGGTCGCGCAACTTCCTTACCTGTAGATAACTTTGACTTACATAGGCTACTGTAGGTATATATCCTAAGTACAGTGCGATTCGTAGCGCGTAATTAATATGTATAACTATATAATTTCCTACATACCCGTGGTTTTGATATACTATAAAATTTGCCTAAGCATTTTGCCAAAGATATTCCTTATAATTTTTACAAAAAATAATTAGTTTGTGGCATGGCCTCGGCGCTTTCCAACGCAGTTTGATTTTATTCCTATTTTGCTCGTGACAAACTTTACTGGTATACAAAATAAATTATAACGGACTTCCACTCAAATGCAGGTACAATTCACGTAAATTTATTACTGAGGAAAATTGAAATTTAATTATTTATAAGAATGTTCCCGAATGACATTTCATCCCTCCATTTTCCCTTTCAGTAGTTTTAAAAGTTTTTGTTTCGGCGGGTTTGTAGGTACACTCGAAATTAACTTTCTTTGCTATAATAGAAATTTTGTTGCTACAAAAAAAATTTTATTGATATTAACCATAGCAAAGTAACTTTACCACAAAGCGTATAGTAATGAGATCTTCGAAAGTTGGTGGCAGTGGATCTTTATGAGAATGTGTAGGTATACGCACGGCCGCAGAAGAACACATCTGTAGACTCGCCTATTTGCCAACGTATAGTATAGTTGGTGGAGTTTCCGCTGGTGCGCTGCTTTACAGTGGTTGAGAGTTTGCTCGTAAACGTGAGAAACTGACAAATGTTTAGTCAAACATGAACACGGTGTTAACTTACCATTCCTTATAGTTAGTACGTTTTTCGTTCTTTGTGTTAACCAATGGTGAAAGAATCAACAATTTCAGTTTGCGTTTCCTGCAACCGAAGATCGTCACTATATGGCTTCAGAAACAAGTGAACATCGATAACGCCTATCTTCGTTAAACACCATCCACTGCAAAGCAGCGCGCCAGCGGCAATATCATGAACTATCAGTCAATGAGGTCATGTTTTCAGACGAGTTTCCAACTTGTTCTTCAAAGACCATGGGGTTATACATCAATGCTTATGTTCAGTAGGCAATAAAACGATGTCGTGGGACAATCAAAGCAACTCCAAGTACATAACCCCTGACCGAATTCCTCTGAGATTCTATTTTTGAAGTGGGTTTGATCGTCATACAGCACGATTTTATTGCCAACTAAACGCAACTAACGACCGCAAATCTATTCACTCTTACAGTATAAAGTTAGTTGTAGTTTATCCAATGACATTTTCTCAATGAAAATATTTCAGAACGGGACATTTTAGTGACGAACTAATGTTTTGAAGGGTTCCTTTGCTGTAAAAATAGATTTATTTACTGAGAGTTAAACAGCCCCAATTAAATGTTTTCATTTGCTGTTAAGATTCCACTGTAATCCTGACGTACAAATTCTTGGTTTTTAAGTAGAATTGTTTGTTGTAGGGCATGAATAAAAATGTTATTTTCTCTCACTGTTCAAGAATTGCATTAATTAACAAGGAGTGCAAATTTAGCGCACAAACGTTAAAGAACATATCCATAAAATTAGTTCTACAAGCAAACGTATTTTATTTATACTCTAAAACAAATATAACGACTTAAACCAAGAATTTGTACATCAGTGATATAGTGGAATCTTAATTAAGAGTGCGTGGTAGATAAATAAACGTTGAAAAAACAAATTTATTTCTACGCCTTTATCGTAGCCAAAATCGATAAAATACTCAATGACAATCCCAGATAATGATATTTGCCAACTTCATGAGCTGATATTTATCCAAAATTACTCATTCGTTACGTGTGATCTCTTGCGCCGCAGTTAAATGCACGAGGTTCCGGCGTCAGAGATTGTGCCTCAGAAGTTCGTAACACTGGAAACAAATTTGTTTAAAACGTTGACTAAACTATTGTCTAGGATTGCTATTGTTTAATTCTTGCTAATTTTCTTCAAGAAACCTACACTTATAAATTAATGCTTTTACCGTTGAATTATGTACCACGCCCACTTAAGAGGTCGTGTTAGTTATCGTGCTGAATTTTTTTCTTCATTTTTTCCTGATTAAAAAATTGGCAAGATGTATTTAAATTTTTTTTTTCGGTTGGGACTAATTACCTTACCTTTCATTACGCACATTATGTTCGAAATATTAAAGGTCAATTATTGAATAATTAAGCTAATTATAATTTTAAGACAATATTTAACTCTTAAGGAGTAACAAATACTTAATAATTCCTAGTACCTTGAACGGGGGTTTCTTAGTGACTACAGCGGTGACTTTGTGACTGTCAAAGTGTTCTAGTTTTGCGTTTTTTATGTAAGAAATAAGTACCTTAATTATATTTGAATAATATAAACAATTAATTTAAACTAACACAGTAAGTGGCACGAAGTCTCCCCCCATATCTATCACAAAGTAACCATAGTTTACGGCACTAATTTTGGTTAATAATACGCACCTAATCGTACAATGTAATGTTTATATTAAGAGACATTGCCGGTTCTTCGTCACACACTTAATTTGTTATACGGAATGGAACAGTTTTAACGGAAGATGCAGCATAGCCTGTTTAGGAAACAGTTTACTGTGTATCAGGCAGCTGGAGGTTTGTCTGTCTCTCTGGGGACGGGCGCTCCCTGACACGAGAGTTAGCACACATCGACACTATGACGTCGGCGATGAGGGGCGACCGTAAAGCGGGCGTTGATCTGGCAGCGCGGATGTCCGCCCCGGGTCCCGTCACGTCGACTCGCCCGGTCGTCTCCTAGGAGATCTGGCTACCGCCGAGTTCCGTTACTGAACCGTATGTTGCAGGCGGAGGTCCCCGCCCATTATTAGCCTCGGCGGAAAAAAAAAGATTGGGTGGGGAGTTCCATGCGTTCCACCCCGGAAATTATTATTTATTTCGACTTTCATTGAGCTGACGAAGTTAAGGCTAAATTGCCTTTTCATATGTTAACCAATTATAAAAATTCGTTATTCTAACACAAGCTAATTAAATAACAGTCAGACAATGAAATACATAGCGTTGTATAATATTACAAAATAATCATTAAATAAATCTAATTTTTATGTAATTCGTGTTAATAACGCTTCAAAATTGAGAAACTTATACATGACTGTTCAGAAACTTTAATCCGAAAAACTAGCGTTTGGTGCAATTTCCTAGATGATGACCTTAAAAAAATTCCTTTTAAACAATTTATTAATTTGTAGACACCGTTATTCCTGCTGACAACCTTACTGATTAGTGTTCCGTTTGAATCTGAGTACTGAGATCAGCCAGTTTTGACAGTGTTTTATTTGGCCCATTACTAGCTAGTAATCTCAGCAGTGTCCTAACTATTGGTTCAGGGTTTGGAGCTCCTGACCGCTTGACCAAGGGTCCCGGGTTCAGGTCTGGGTGTTGTGTTTGTTACCGTCATCCAATCCGTGCGGCAGGTTAACGTCACCAGGTGTTCACCCTGAAGCAGCCAACTTCCAGACAAATAAATAGAAATGGCGTACGAAAAAAAAAATCTCAGCAGGTAGAGGAATGCGGTCTATGGCCGCGGTCACACTATGGATACAGAACTACTTCACATAAATATGTTCAGTTTTATCGAGCGGTTACACGAGCTACGAACGAGTTCAGATTGCCGTCTCTTCTCGTTCAAAGTAAACTGGTTTCATATGTAGTTTCGAACGACATATCTTCGATACTTCTCTCCTATTTGCTGCTTGGAGTAACGATCTGTGTAACAAACATGACTGCTTTTTGGTCCGACATTTTTACACTCGTAAAATTAAATTAAGGTTAATTCTACTGCAGGTTAGGAAGGAAATGTATTTTCTTATGGGAGAGTTTGGCACGGGGAAAATTTATGCTGCTAGTTTCGCTGCTATCGCCAAAGGAACAAAAAAAAAAAAAAAAAAAAAAAAAAAAAAAAAAAAAAGAAACTGTAGTAAAATTAAATTTAAACAGGTAATTTCGCGTTTTAAATTATCAACTTTACGTAACTTAAAATTCAGGAAAGCTCTATGATTGGTCAGTTTGCACCCATTAGCGATACTAGCGCCCAAGCGGCAGAAATTTTCCCTGGGACAAACTTTTAAAATGGATCTTTCAAATATGTAGTAGAATTAACCTTAATTAAATTAACTTTTAAGTGTAAAATAATTACATCCGTTTTACACACACAAGCATTGCAGTTAGATGCAATGTGATGATTAAAAATTCAGGAGTGTTGAGTGTAGATGTGATAATAATTAAATATGTTACATTGCAGGTTTCAAGTTTGTTGATGTTAGAAAGTTCATTGAGTTTATTCCGTTTAGTCGTGTAACCTCGCAAACATGATTAGCTTTAACAAGATCAAACATGGCTGCCGAATGTGAACATGTTTAACCTAATGTGACCGTGACCTCAGTTGGGGGATTCAAGTTGCTGAGAGGAAAAAGACATCCCAAAAAAATGATGCAAAGTGAACTTGTATCTAATGAAGTAATGGGAGCATGACCACCTTGGATTCATCCGCTTTTCATCAGTTACATCTGTTTCAGTGTATGCATCAATTTTTTGACAAGGCATAAGTATAGATATATACTTAATCCATTTCCTACCATTATTGCAAACTAAATTTGTAACGAGAAATTGCTGACACGAGAAAAGTGATTTGCTTACGCGAGCAACTACAGCTGTCACAGAAGTAACAGAAAACATTCCGTATGGATTCCAAAACTTTAAGAAACAATAAAGTATGTCACGTCAGAGCGAAAAACTTTAAGTAGTCTCTCTATTACCTGATTTATAAAAGAAAAACATAAATCAAAGCTGAGAAGGATCAATCCCCTTTTAAAGAAAGTTAACTAATGTAGAGATGTCTTTCTTTCAAGTAAGGTAAAATCCCCTTCCTAAAATAATTAAAAAAACATGAACGTATTTGTACCAATTGCTGTTATTATCTTCTATTTTACATGTAGTCTAATAATAATGCAAACACTACCTCGGAAGCTGGAATCAAACCAGTTCACCTCGTACCAGAGGCTCAGTATGCTAATCAATATCCCACTGAAGTTTTTTAAAGAATGTTTCTTCTTAAACTTTGTTAGGTTAGTTTTGAGCATTCTAGCCGTAATGTCTCGACTAATAGGGTCTCGTGTCATTTCGAACTTCCCATTGAGCTATGGTCGACGACGTACACAGAATGCTCTGCGCATGGTGTACGATAATTTTACCTATTTTAACGTACGTATTTGTAGATTTTCATAATTTTTGGAAAGTAACTTTCGTAACAGGGGTAATTTACCATCTAATAAGGGACCTCACACGTCAACGTTTGAAAGCAGTAAATATAAGGCACTTGTACCGAATATGGTCAACTTAAAGTTCACAAATCATGTGTGCCTAAGTCATTAATTGTACTACTAATATAACACATGGATGATGTAAGACAGAAATTTGTGGATGGTGTATGTTCATACTGGAGACTAGTGTGTATCGATCCCACAGATCTCGGCTGTACCACAAAATGGCGACTAGTGGACCATACTGAGAACTGGGCCATATTCGGTACAGGGGTACCTTATTACTGTGTTACTATAACTTGGAGATGTTCCTACTAAGAATTGTCGGACACATGCAAACGGCCTTAAGTTTAAAAAAAAAAGCCGGACCTTAAAAAAACTTTTGTTTTACCTTGCACATTCTATAGTAATGGGTTTTTCTGATATAGCAGGTCTTTTTATTGACCACGAGAGATAGCAAATGTTTACTCACAGTGAAGATTCTGATGTGAATTTTAGTAAGTAAACCCCTCAATGAAATTCCGTTGAAGCTGTGTTCAAATATTCAAATTTTATGCGCATACGGCTGCGTATTATTTCCTATCCCAGTCGCATAACGCACGTCGAAGAGTTCGTAAACTGGGACGAAGAAGATGTTAAGGGAAGTGAGAGTTTCCATCTTCTTTTACGTTTTTTACCCCTGATTTCCTCCCTTGAACGATCTCCCGCGCTGTTTACGTGAAGCTGGTCGCGAAACGTGTGGCCGTTATCAAGTGTTTATTTGCGCTACGCGGATAACTGCCGAGCTGTTTACGCCCGTTCCCAGCTCTAGTGTGTTTCTTTTTTACGACTGTTTACGCAGGGCGATGGCGCGAATAAGGTCCCGTAATCCGCTTTGTTATGTCTGGTCCTGCCGGGCCGTGTTTGTGTGAACGACAGGTGGCGGTACGGTCGACTGTCGTACATTTACAACATGCACTATCCTGTTTATTGACGATACATATCTTTACTCTCTAAAAAACTTTCTAACATTTTTGGGACGTAATTAACCCAGGGGCGTCATTTCAGGTTATTCTTTAGGAAGGGGGGGGGGAAGTTTTTGGCGACGTGACCTTGTTGCATCTTCTTTATTAATTAATCATGCATAAATTACAAACATTAATAATAAAACTTCGGTTTTATGTGTTTACGTTAGTATTTTTTAAATAACAAAATACACAAAACATTTTTTTACACATTCCCCCCCCCCCTCAAATGATGACCCTGAATTAACCTAAACGCAATATGGGACAGTTACCATACTTCCGCCTTGTAATTGTGCAAACTGTTACAATACAAGTCTAGTAACATTTGACTGTTTTATAAAAAATTTTAAGAGTGCTACTATGGATCTCTGAGAAACAATTATGTCATACCTTAGCGCTGCTATATGCACGTGTATCGTGTGGCAAATTTACAAACTATTTTTTAGAGTGTACGTGAGACTTTTTTTTAAGAGCGTGCGACATATAAATGAACACTTATCACACACCGTTCTAAATCTACACTTTTTGAAAGTCAATATGGACATATTACAATACAACAACCCTAGGTAATGATATTAGCAACATTTCAGCGTAATCTGATCCGGCGCAATTAAATATGCGAGATTTAGGCGGCAGGGATTGCTATTCAGGAAAACGTTACTCGAGAAAAAATTTTGCTCAGAAAGTTGGTAAAACATACTGTCTAAGGTTTGCAGTTTTTGATTTTAGCAAATTGACTTCGAGAAACGTACAATTATCGCTGAACTATGCACCAGGCATTTTTAAGGGCGTTAACGTGGCAAAGTGCATAATTATATATTTGTACGACTTAGTGTTCGTTTTATACACTTTACTTGTGACTATATTATTCACTTATAGGTTTATTTAGTTCTCATAGTCTTCCCATAGCGACATTAAAGTCAAAATTTGCACGTTACGGGAATACATAAATAACAAGATACCAACTTACTTACTTGAATAAAATAATGTACACTGAAATTAGATATTATTGGCTATATGCTAAAAAAAATATTTTTTTAATTACAAAGACACTTTGCTGTGTGTTTTTACATATTTTAGCTTATGGTCCATAATATACAATTTAGTGTAAATTATTTCAGAAGACCCCCGAGAAGCCCCGCCGACCAACGGCATCGTCCGGCACGATTCCCACACGCGAATATCTAGGGTCGGACCCAGCCGGGAATCGAACGAGGGTCGCTGGGTGAGATTCAACTGGTCTGACCATTCGGCCACCGCGCCGCAAGTATACTTTGATGTGTAGGCCCTATTGTACGTCGATATCGTGGTTGACATTGTCTAGACTCTAGACTATCGTTAGTATCGAACTTCTGTCGACATGTTGTGGAAGTCGATGATCGACATGATATTGTAGAACTCGCTATGCTCTAGCGACGTGCATGGGGTCACCTCGTCGTCACCGCGCGGGGGAAAGAGATATCTTCTTTCTTCTGAACTGCAAACACCACCCCTCCCCCTCCCATAATGACCTCTTTCCACAAACTTCCCTGGTCCGTCGCCGCTTGACGTTTCTTTATTTGCCGGTGATTTAGTGTGTCCAGGCCCTTGTCCCCGGGGAACCATGGACCACCGTCGACGAGGACGGTCGAAAATTGCTTCCGCAGATTCCCCACCCCTCTTCTTTACACCACCTCCACTCCCCTCCTCTCTTTGTCCGACCAAGCAGCTGTTTGACATGATTTATCGCCTGGGTCAGTGGGGACTTTCCGCGAAAAGTTTTCGCGACCAGTAACACAGGGAGGCTCGAAAGAACTGTAGCGTGTAGATGTGGCGAGCGCTTGAGTTGACCTATCACTAGAGCTGGTGATTTTCGGTGAAAAAATTATGCAACATTTTGTTTCAATGTCTCACGTTCACATCTGCAGCTCTTATTCATGGGCAATGATTAGCTGTTTTTAACTGTCTTGAGGTTCTACCAGTAAATCACAGACGTATGGTGTGGCAGTAACCTTATTCTCATTGGCACAGTCGAATGAACTACTTCTCGTTACAAATATCACTCTGCCAATAACTACGAAGCAGAGGTGCAGATGTGAGCGTTATGCACTGATATATTATGTTGCATAATTCTTGTCACCAAAAATCACCAGCTTAACCTATCACGTAACCAGGAGTCGATCACGACATTATGTCTAAAAAAATTAACATATTTTACACCTATGGCTGTTAAGGATGTTCAAGTGCGAAAAAGTCATAATCATAAATTTACATGAAATATTGTAAGTTTTGTAGATGATACTTGTGAGTGCAGTTTCCTCTTACGAAACAATTTAAGCTCGCATAGTTCTCATATAATAGTGCGTCAAAGTAAAAATTTGCATGTTCTGCTGCCATGTAAATAGTGAAAACCAATTGACTTACGTACGTGAAATAACATATTATGGGCTACGTAATAAAGCATTTGCAAAAATATCGCGAACTTGTTTTCTATTTTTTAAAAATTGCTGAATTTGCAACGTTTTTGTACACATTTGCGACTTTTTTAAAATTCAAAATATTACGTTGATGTATTTTTTTTTTTTTTATGTTTTATTGCATAGCTCAAGGGATGTTAGTTAACAGTGAATTATTTTGTTTATGTAGGTCAGTTGGTTTTTACTATTTGCATGGCAGCGTAACAAGCAAATTTTGACTTTGATGCACCGTTATGAGAAAACAATAAGAGCTAAAATTGTTTCGTAAGGGTAAAATGTACTTACAAGTCCTATCTTCTACAAAACTAAAAATATTTCATACAAATATAAATTATGATTTTATCGCACTTGAACGTCCTTTTAAGGGGCTACCTTAGATAGGCTGCGTTTGTGCGTGTGTGTGTGTGTGTGTGTGAGGAAAGAGCGGCAAGGCTGCCAATAACCCACGTATGCAGTGCATTATCGCCTCTCCGCGCAAGCTCCTCAGATGGCGTGCAGTGCTTTACTATTATTTTTCCTATGTGACTTTTAGCGGTGACCACATCATATTATTTATGGACAACACAGTTCAAAGTCTAACGCTTCTTTCTATAGTTAGGTTTTTCGAATCACATAGTTAAATTTCCGGATACGGCAGTCTGAAAACGGCATTTTCGGCCGTTTGAGGAGCCATAAAATAATGTTTTTAATAAATGTGCCACATTTTTAAAACTACAGCGACATTCAAGCGCAATACGACCAAGCATATCAAGACAATTCGCCTTTGATTCCGTCAATTCGAATCACCCACACATTAATAAGGCCTTAACTGTTTCGTTACTTCATTACCTTACATGTTCTATGATTATGTATATATTTCTGTCTAGATTTTATTGAATCATTTTTAAAGTAAGATATTTTATTATTGAATCTAGTGGTATTGTCTCATATTTGTAAACTTTTCTTCTAATGTTCTTAATAGCACAAGTCATTTGTATTATTTATCTCATTCGTATTTGTTAAATAACTTATAGAAAATGTATGCTGTAAGCTGCAAGTGTATTACAGGATTTAGATTAGTTTTCATTTAATTTTTGTCGCAGTTGTCAGCTTATTTTATTTTAACTACGTCAATTTTATATTCTTAGTTACTATTTTCTATTGTTTCTAGTTAGATTTCAACTAATTTTATTGCTACCTTTGTGCATGTGATATTTGTTTAAAATTTGGTTAAGTGTAAGAGAAGGCACTTTAGCCTTAACTTCGCCAAGAAAATGAAAGACGAAATAAAATAAAATAAAAATAGTGTGTTACAGAGGCACAAAATAAAATTACATATATAGAGAACTGACATAAACTAAGAAAAAATTAAAAACTAATGATGACTAACGTGTCAATACTACAACAGACCACTTTACATATTCGTGCGAAGTAGCGACCAATAAATACTCGTACAGAGTTAACGATTTTTCAAAAATAATACCAACACAAAGTCCTAACTCGTTATGTAGATATGAAAAAAAAATACATTTACACAAAACAAAAATGTATTAAAAATAAAATGAATTAATTTGTGTGACAAGCAAGACAACATAACAATGAAGCAGTTCGCACAAAATTTTAACCAATAATTGATATTTACGTAGCTTAATAAGTTACTAACTTTTAGACAGCCGGATGTTTTTTAAAAAAGTATCAGCTTAGGTCCTGCATAGAATAGTGACAAAATTACAAATAAATTAGGTGTTATAAATAGGCATATAAAGCCACAGATACAGTATTTGCAATTAATATGAAAATAATTTTAGTTCTTGGGCTGAAACGTCTTAAAATACAAAGGAAAACCAACTAAATATTATATATAGCTATCTGTTTAGACATTAATGAAACTAACACATTTAGAAGCAATAAATTCAGCACTTTCAACTAATGTTGTAGTTCATTTATTTTGACAGTGCGTCTCTATGAAACATTTAGAGTGGATCAATCATAATTAGAGACCGGAAAAAATTCGCGGGTTCACTGACCCGTATGCTAGCCTCCAAGAACTTCTATGTATTCAAGCAGACATTATCTGCTCACTGGCTGCTCGATGACGCAGTGATATGGGCCTGCATTTAGTTGCTTCTGTACTATTGGCTAAGCGACTTCCAGGAAGTGTCAAATAAGTCACGGGCCAATTGCGAAAGTGGCACGAACTTACAGTTGCTGGAATTATAGCTTGGGGCAAAAAAAAAAAAAACGCGAATTTTTCAGGTCTCTAACCATAATTCAGCTCTCCATTTATACCACATACAAGAAGTCCTCTACTTACATTCAAATTTCGTACATTTTAGACTATCACACTTTAGTTATTAGTAGGACTAGGAAAATTTTGCGAGTTCAATTACCTGCATGCTAGAATCCAATGTTCTATGCATACTCAAGCCCCGTCTATTTGTTCATTGTCTGCTGTCTGAATGAGTAGCAGGTAATGGACAAATGGTAGGGCTTCGGTATACACAGGATATTAATGGATTCTAGCATGTTGGTCGTTGAACTCGCGAAATATTCCTAACCCTAATTATTAGTACCCACAATTCTACTTTCGTACAGTACATTCACACTTTCAAGCATTATGAGGAAAAAAACAGAACATTTTCTAGCCGGAAAACATTACCAAACACATATTTGATTTTCTAAATGCGTGCCACCATTTTAAGTTCTCAGTAGTGTTTTAATCATAATTTACGTGTTTATCAGATAGTTATTAAAATAATAGGTCTTCGTGTAGTTCAATAACAATCACAAAACCAACTTTTCATAATAATGGTTTTGTTATTAAAGGACTATTTTTAAGTGAACCCTTTGTGTAACAAGCAAGTGTAATATTAAAATATTTATGCATTCGACTTGCATACACATGTACATACTGTTCTATTATATGGTCACTGCTCAAAAAGTTTCATAGAGGCAAGCCGGCAACGGAAAAACTGTACTTTAGCTAGCTTGCCCAATACGCGCTCCTGCATCACTCTTACCACTCCCACTCACACATATAGTTGGTTCGGGATAAAGTGAGCACTTTTTACGACCTAGTTACATTTTTTCTCTCAGTTAATTTATCGTTTCCTGCCACATTTTCATTCAAACAAGAACATCTTATGTAACAATCGAAGTATATAGACTGTAGACTACTGTACTCAAAATGTAACGTCTGAGGTATTAATAAACATTATTTTTTTAATCACTACTCTCGACAAGCAAGTTTTCAAAAGTACTCACTTCACCGCGAACTACCTTTAGCCACACAGTGTCCATAAGAGCGGTCATAAAACTACACAGTGGTAAGGCACAAGCTAATTAATGATACAGAGTCCGCTCTTTTCACAGATAAAGTACAGTTGCGAGATAGTTATGTAAGCATTTCTTTCTGTCGAGCACTTGCAGCTGGGTGTAATGGAGGAAGAGAAGATAGTGTTCATGACCCTGCCCGGGGACCGCTGCCGTCGTATCCTGTCCTTGTTCGTGTAGGTAGTTCCGAACAAAGTTAGCACTAAATATTTAACCTTTGAATAAAATCACAAGCAGTTACTGCATGTAATTCAACATTAACAATAGTTACCTTTCACCTTGTATGGTTGGCAGCGAATTGTCGAATGTAGTTCCGTGTATTTTCATATTTAAATACAACAATACTGAAATAAAATCAACTGAAATCGACATATTTGTGTTTAATATAATTATTAAACTTTATTTGTCAAAATTATAGATTCCAACAGACTCCGCCGTTTACCTTACACGCGTAAACATCAAGTGACGTGTCCGGAGATGTTAGACGGTTCCCGTCGTTAGTCGTTACGCGCGGAAGGATACGAATTGGCTGAAAGTATATATTTACCAGGGCTTTTTTGAGTGCTCACTTTATACCGTACAGCCTATATACGAGCAGAGGGCGTCGCTCACTCTGTGCGACACGTGGAAAATCCAGCAGGCCGTCACGAACGAAGCCGTTTATATATTAGAATGTGTAAATTATATCGTGTAATTTACGTAGATTATATAAGGTAATTCGAGGGAAGATATCAGTCATACAGGCTTTATACGGTTTGTTAATTATAATTTAAACATTTTTTAAAACTCATTACTGACTCGCACAAAGGGCAAACCAAAATACAATTTTTTTGTAATATTTTTTTGCACATATTTTCCGAATTACTTAATAAAGTCCTTTAAATTGCTACGGTGTCACAAAATGTACACATGAATATGTGTATTACAGGATTCCCCATATTTATTCAGAATGTACTGTCTTAATTTTGCGTGGAGATAGGTTATGAAAAAGTACGAGTAATTCTAAAATTGATTTTCAATTCTTTCGTATAGTGAATTATAGCGGGAATAATGCTACCCTGAAAATCGACTTCAAAATTTTTACTTCCTTAAATAAAATCGAAAACTACTACTGTAGGTTATTGTTTTGGTACTGTTCCGAGTGATGTTACTTGACATAGATTGGTATTAAGGTGCCTATACAGCAGGCACTAGATGCCGCGTTTGAGGTAGGGGAAACTGGCAGGCGATAAGAGCTGGATAGACTTGTGCGTCAACAGCCGTGTAGCCTTTATGGGCGGGGCGGAAAAACGACGCGCAGTGTTTTGGCCTTGTCTTTTTACTGAAGGACTTTAAACGGTGACCCTACTTTCTTATTTACTGTAAGTGCATAGTATAGTCCTGCGTATACGTCTGTATTTTTGTTTTACGATTCGGGTTGGTATTTTTACGTGACAGCAGTCCGAAAAAAATTTTTAAGCAAATTTTAGGTGCCCCGAAACATGTTTCTAAGCACGATATCTAAAAAACTAAAATAGAGGAGCATCGTTTTAAATGTGTTTTCTTTTCGTAGGTAAATATATCCAACACACGTTTAGTAGTATTTCTTAAAAAAAAAAAAAAAACTTTCTTTTAACATTTTGCAACATTGTTCATGCTCCAGCTGTATAGGGCTCTTAAATTTAATATTAAAGGAAATTACATTTTACAGTCGATTGTCGCGATAGCATTACTCCTGCTGTAATTCACTATACGGAAAAAAAATGGAAATACCTTTCCGACTTACGGTTTCATACGCTGTCACCATGCAAAGTTAACACAATGCTTCCTGACTCATTCTGTACTGTGCTGTGTGTTCGCGCGTGTCTGTGAATGCAATTTTTTTTTTACAGAGAATGTGTTGTTATGCATACGTTTGTATATTCGAAATTTTTTATTCATAGGTCACTGAACAGTTTAGGAAAAATTCTGCAAAATTCTACGCATCCGTATTAATTTTGTTAGCATTACGTAATAGAGCACTCAGAAAATAGTTGGTAAATTTGCCACACGTGCGTATTTATAGGAGCGCTAAGAAAGTAGATATGGTAGAATAGTTTCCCAGACATCCATGGTAGCACTCCTAAACCTAATTATAAAACATTAAAATGTGTACTGAAGTTACCAGACTTGTATTGTAACAAGTGTAAAAGTATACCGTGAAACAAAATATTACATTGCTAGAGCCACGATTTTATGGCGAAAAGATTTTTGCAACATTTGGTTTCGGTGCGTCATGTGCACACCTGCAGCTCTGCTTCATCGTCTGTGGTTGAATGATTTTACCCTCACTTGCCTTGGCAAATTACAGACGTACAGACTCACAATAATCTTATTCTGATTGGTGCAGTCAAATGAGAAACGTGTCTGAACATAGACACACTGCCAATAACCTTGAAACAGAACTGCCGATGTGCACGTGAGTCACTGAAACAAAGTGAGGCAAAAATCTTTTCGCGACAAAATCGTGGCCCTATACATTGCATATGACGGAATGGATGAATCGTATTCATGTCAGAACAAAAAGCATCTACAGGCATTGCATCAACCATATACAAAACTTAGAAAGTATATTCATTCTAAACTGTCAAATTCTAGTGAAGGTACGTGAAACAGAGTTAATCTACAAGGCTCGAAAAGGTTACGTGACTTGTGTGCTTGGCTGATAGGGTCCCTTTGTAATTTCTGACTGGCATACACGACCACACGGCTGCAAAACATTGTTGTAGGACACAGTTCAAGGCAATGGCCCTTAGACAGGCAACTCGAACACTGTCGTAAAGTGTACTCAACTAAAAACCAACGTTCAATAAAATCTGTCTCTATAAGACAACTTTTTTTAGGCCTAATAATACCAAATAGAACCTACGACTTTGGTTAGTTCCGCGACACAAGCGGGCGTTATCCCTATTCAAGTACTGTTAATATGTAAATGTGGAATTGAGTTATTGTAACGCTTAAAATTAGAACCTTGAAAACGTGAAACCGCAAAAATTGTGCAAATTATAATTTTTAAATTAAAATCTATATTTTTATGCATCAGTATGTGTAATTGTGAGATTAATATAAAAATACTGAGTAAATTAATGAAAACCGAAATCAGGATGGCCGGAGCCGGATATCCAACCCGGGTCGTCCCGAATGCGATTCCTTGGTGTTACCGTTGCGCCATCTCACTCGGTGTGAACCAGTTAAGATTGAGTGACAGTCGCCATCTTGATATTTTGTATTTTGTGTCATAACGTTTCTTATAGGTTAATTCATGGATAGGGCCCGGTAGTTTTCGCGAAAAGATGTTTGCCCCACTTTCTTTCAGTGTCGTATGTGCGAACCTGCAGCTCAACATCATGGCTATTTGCAGAGTGTTTGTGTACAGAGTCGTTATTCATTTGACTGTGCCAATCAGTACACGGATAACTGCTACACATCACGTCTGTGGTTTGCGGGATTAACCTCCACACGCTGGATGTTACGGCACCCAGTCACTGACCACAAAGCAGAGATGCAGGTGCGCACGTAAGGCACTGAAAGTGCTGCAAAAATCTTTTCGCGAAAACTACCGGGCCCTATTCATGGAACCTAAACATAACTACGGAATATAATACATAGTGATATAATTTTAGACACCGTAAATATTTTTTTGTCGTTGCTGTTGTTACAAATCGAATTGTCGTTAGAAAATTCTTATTATTTTCTTAACTGCAATTCTCCCTGTAACAATAATACCGGAAAATAAAGATTTATGGTCTCTAAAATTCTATAAATATGTATTCTGTTCTTAAGTTAGGTCATCCTTACTCAGTGGTTAGGTTAAAGTTCTATTAATTTAGCCATAAGAAAAGTTATGACACAAAATACAAAAATTCAAGATGGTGATTATACTCACTCTTAAGTGCAATGAAGTCATAATTTTATATTTATATCAGATGGTGTTAGTTTTGTAAACAATACTTGTGAGTACATTTTCCTCTTACGAAACAATTTTAGCTTGTGTAGTTTACTCAAAACGGGGCGTCAAAGTCAAAATTTGTATGTTTTGCTGCCATGCAAATAGTAAAAACCAATTGACTTACGTACGTGAAATAACATAATATGGGCTATGTACAATCCCACGAACTCTTTTTATATGTTTAAAAAATGTCTTAATTTGCCAATTATTTCTGTAATTTTGCGATTTTTGTTTGAATTCAAAATATTACGTTGGGGTTTTTTAAAATTGTTTTAATGTTTAGCTCATAGGATGTAAGTTCGCGGTGAATTATTTTGTTTAAGTAGGTCAGTTGGTTTTCACTATTTGCATGGCTGTGTATCAAGCTTATTTTGACTTTGACACTCCGACGAGAAAACTATGAGAGCTGAAATTGTTTCGTAAGAGGAAACTGTACTCACAAGTATCGTCTACAAAACTAACAATATTTTATAAAAATATAAAGTTATGATTTTAACGCATTTGAACAGCCTTAAGTGTCTGCCTTAGAGTCCGCGGTTGTTGTGGTCCAGTAGCACGCAAATTATGTATGCAACAGTAACATCTTGCTAGAGATCCCTCTTAAAAGATTTATATGTTTTTATCGTGTTTGTAATTTAATTTATGTCATCCCGGTGTACAACTCTAGAGACTTGATCTTGTTTTCTCGGTAGTTTTATTATACATGGCCGGTCAACATCCGATAACAAGAAGTTACAGATATGACTTCGTAAACACGGCGTATGCGCGTTATTCTCCTCCGCTGACCCTCGGAACACCCAGAAGACACTTCTCGTGCCCGGGCTGATGAACTCAAGTCTGCCGATAACTCCTGCAGTCGATATCACAGGAAGTGGCCTGAACCTATTAGAGAGACAGGGTGGAGGGTAGATGCTGCACCGAGACAACGAGCGTCGCTAATTGGATTTACAGCCAGAGTGGACTATGACCTCTACGAATGCTACAAGCAGCCAAGTGTGCATTAATTAATTATGTTTTTTTTTATAAATTATGAGAACGTTTATAGTAAAAAGGACGCTGCACAAGTGAATTTACAGTTCGTGCTGCACTCAGTAGGAATCCAGCATATCATGGTGGGGCAGAACGCGAGTTTTTAATAACTTGATTTTTGCCCCACTTTGTTTCACTGTCTCTCGTGCACATCGGCAGCTTTGATTCATGGTTATTGGAGGCGTGTCTTTGTTCAGACACGTTTCTCATTTGACTTCACCAGTCACAATAAGATTACTGCCTTACGTTTGTAATTTGCCACGGCAAGAGAGAGAGAGAGAGAGAGAGAGTAAAATTATCCAATTACGGCCGATGTAGCAGACCTGCAAATGTGCACATGACGCATCGAAACCAAATGTTGCAAAAATATTTTCACCATAAAATCGTGGCTCTACTTATAATATTAAAAGCAGTGCCAGTCACAAATCTTGTTAGTTTTCAACTAATAAGACCCCCGTTACGGGGTGCTCTTTAAGGGCATCGCCTACCACGCGCTTAAAATTCGTTGCAGCGTGTTCGTAAATACGTTTTTTTTTTTTTTTTTTAAATAAACTATTCCACATATGCCAAATGTGTCTATGTACGAAAAGAAAATACACTTCAAGTGATGACTGAAGAGTCGTTTCAAAGTATCATGACGGTTAGAAAAATCATTTTGGGGCCCCTCAAAATGGCTAAAAACAGTTTTTTTTCAACCTGTTATCTGAAAATGTACTCGCGGGATTCGTGTGAAACTTGTATAGGAGCATACAATGGACTTTCCTTAAAACTTTTCACCACTAAAAAGATCGGGTCACAATTGAAAGTGTCAGGCGAGTGATCTACAATACCACTACACGTTGTTTCAGTGTCTTGCGGTATAGGCGATACCTCATCAGTAGAGCCACGATTTTATGGCGAAAAGATTTTTGCAACATTTGGTTTCGATGCGTCATGTGCTCACCTGCAGCTCTGCTACATCGTCTGTGGTTGAATGATTTTACTCTCACTTGCCTTGGCAAATTATAGACGTACAGACTCACAATAATCTTATTCTGGTTGGTGCAGTCAAATGAGAAACGTGCCTGAACATAGTCACGCCGGCAATAATCATGAAGCAGAACTGCCGATGTACACGTGAGACGCTGAAACAAAGTGTGGTAAAAACCTTTTCGCGACAAAATCGTGGCCCTACTCATCAGATGAGCCTGTCAACATCGCCATTGGCCTGACTCAAACACACGACCGCCAGACGTGCGCCTGGACTAAATATTTCATTTCAAACGTGTTCTATTTCGTATTACGGTAACACCAAGAGTGTCGTTGTTCCGATCGTTATCACTTCCTTTTCGAACTTAACTGTTAGAGTATCATCAGAACATTTATTCAATGTTTAGTTTTGGCGGCCTTCTCAGGCCACCGAATGCAGTGCCGAGCTTCGGCCAGTAACAGTTCACTGAAAAACGCTAAACGTCCTTGAGTGATATCCAGGGATAGGAAACTTTCACGAATTCAATGACCCGCACGCTATAATCTGTTGTCCTATATGCTTGCTCAAGCTCCGTCTATTCGATTATTGGCTGCTGTTCCAGCGAATACCAGCTAGTGGACAAATAGTAGGGGTTGGAGTATTCGCAGGATAGTTGATTCTAATATGTCGGTTACTGAACTCACGAAATTTTCCTCTCCCTAGTGATAACTGTTAAGGACTAGCATTCAAAGACGTTACCTATACCAAATATGCTTCTTCCGTTAATATTTAAAGCTTTTTATTACGCCACCGAAAAAAGCGAAAATAGTAGATAATTCTTATGGTCATTTTTAGCTTGGTGCAAAATCTTAAGGGGAAGATGAGTTTTTTTTTTTTTTTTTTTTTTTTTTTCAGTTTTGAAACTATAACTAGAGGGACTGGAAAATCGCGAAATGATTTAACATAGTCTCCAATAAACTGTAGTATCTCAATCGTAACACGTGTGAACAGTTTTCTGGCAAATCACACACGTTCTGTGTTAAAACTGTACAGTTCTAATTGGGTCTGTTGAAGAGGGTCACAGTTCTTCGTTTAAACGATAGCCAATATAGGTGCAAAACATTCAGTGTTATATGTAGCATGTTGGAGCCTAGCAAACAATCAACTTTTCCCGCGATTTATCAGTGTCTCTTGCCATAGCATTTATTCAAGTTGTATTATCAAAATTTTCCCTTTGACAAGCCGTAGGCTATATTCTTGATAAACTGCTTGACGTAAATAACAATGGAATCTTTCATTAATTTGTAATGCAGAATCATTGCAAGAGAATTATAGGTTAACTTTCACGAATATTTACAGTTCCAATTTACACTGAACATTGACACTATTATGATCTCCAAAATTCATCACAAATATTTTATATGCCTCAAAATTGCCACATTTACCAAACAAATTTTTTAAATCAGAAGTTTTTACAGAAAATCTATAAAGTAAGTTTACCATAACTTATAGCTCTCCCCCTTCAAAAAAGCGTTTAGGCGTGTAGAATACACATTTACCTGCGATTTTAACGACGCGATATCGTAGAGCCACAACTGAATGTGTCATAGAGGCGAGCTATTGGCGAGAAGACAGCGGACCAGTTCAGTGACATGCGCCTAGAGGCGAGGTTGAAGCGTGATGCACGTGATCCGTCACCCTTAGCTCTACCGCACTTACAGGCCTCGAATAAACAAAATACTTGTACCCAGGCAGCCATTTTAAACGTCGACAAACTGTTGCAAAAATATGGCGGACGGCGGCAATTTTTTAGTGGTGTGAATATAAAGTACAATATTATTAGGAGATTAAAAACTGTTTTCATAATTACCTGAAAACTTAAAGAAAATAAATTAGTTGTTACAATTCTTCGAGAACGGAAATAGAACAGGTTGAGGAGACCTGCAAATTTCGTGTGGTTGTTTAGCGACAGGCTATCATTAGGGACCTTTTTTTTTTTTTTTCGCGAAAAGAATTTTGCCCGTTTGTTTCAGTGTCTTACGTACACATCTGCAATTCTGCTTCATGGTTATTGGCAGCGTGTCTGTCTGAAGAGCCGTATCTCCTTTGACTGAGCCAATTACAAAAACTTTCCTGCAACACCGCACGTCTGTGATTTGCCGGTAGAATCTTAAGGCCCGTGACAGTTAAAATATACAATCGCTGACCACGAAGCAGAACTGCAGATGTGCACGTACGGGCACGGAAACAAAGTGAGGCAAAATTCGTTTCGCGAAAATCAAGGGTCCCTAACTATCGTATACTTACCCGAGCACAATCTTTAACGTTGTTTGCTCTGAGCCTTCCTTCCTACCTTTGTGTGCATGCATTGAAGGATAGCGGGTATTTTACCCCAACTGTCGATCAACACAGAAGAAGTCATATGAGCCCACAGAGTTCAGTCTGCTGTCAGATAGTAACGCGACATTTGCTGATGTCTCACGTAGTTTAAAGAGCCTCCCTACCTGCGCTTCAAACGCGTTGCAGTTAGTGACAACTATTCTCTATTTTTTTACGAAACCCTTTAACGTTTATTATATATGTTTACCTACGAAAAGAACACACACTTCAAACTACGCCGCTATAGTTTAAAAAATCAGGCACGTTTGTTTATTTAAAAAAAAATTTTTTTTTGGGTCCCTCAAAATGGCCAAAAATTGCTTTTCCAGACTGTCGTATCGGGAAAAAATAAAAACCGAATTCGAAAAACACAACTACAGAAACAAGACTTTAAACTATGTTTCCCACAAATAAAATAATGTGGTCACCGCTTAAAGTCACATAGAAATAAAGATAATAGTAAAGCACTGCATGCCGCTGAGTGACTTGCGCGGAGATGCGATAATTAGAGACCTGAAAAATTCGCGTTTTCTTTTAGTCACAAGCTAGAGTTCCAGCAACTATAGGTGTGTATCACGTTCACAATTGGCCGTTGACTTACTCGACACTTCCTGGAAGTAGCTGAGCCAGTAATAAAACTGTAGCTGAATACAGGCCCATATCACTGTGTCAGTGAGCAGCTACTAATAGCCGCTGTTTGCATGAGTTCACATATATTCTTGGAAGATAGCTTACAGGTCAGTGAACCCACAAATTTTTCCGGTCCCTAGCGATAATACATTACAACTGTAACCTTACCTCTCCTTTCACACACATACACACACACACACAAACGCAGCCTATCTAGGGAGGCCCTCACCCACTTGATGTTGTGCGCAATAATAATATCTTTCTCCGTGTAACCGTTACAATAAGGTTATTTCAGAATGTATTCAACTGTACGCGTTTAAATATGATTGCCTAAACAATTTCACATAAAAAATACTACCTTAACATTTAAATTTTTTTATTTATTTATTTCAACTTACAATATTTTCACACAACAGAGTGTGTTTGGACTTATCATTGCTTTTACAGAGTACAAGTACAGAAAGTAATAGTGAACCAGCATAATGATAAAAAATACAATACAAGGTTACAATACAAGGATAAATTAGCTTACAAAAAACTAAAGCAAAGCAGTTGAACTAGCATAAGACAATACAACATACGTTAGACAGAGGTAGGCAGGAGACTGAAAATATTCATTCACAATGCAGAAGGCTTTCTTGATAAGATATTGTTTTAAGTGTTCCTTGAAAGTTGATAGATTTTAAGTTTTAGAGATTTTTTGGAGGTCTTTAGGCAGTTTGTTTATTAGCTTGCTGGCTGCAATAGATGGGCCCTTTTCAAACAATTTCGTACGGTGGGGTTTAAAGTAAATGTCAGACTTGTGTCTTGTGTTGTGGGAGTGGATGTCCTCATTTAAGGTACTGTGAGAATTTTGAGCTGTTTTAAAGTGGGGTTTACAGGAGTCTGTAGCTTTTATGTTACTTATGATACGTATAATTTTTTTTTGCATAATAAAGACACTTTTCCAATGATTTGATGCACCCCAGAATAAAATTCCAAAGCTGAGATTTGAGTTGACATTGGCAATGTGCATTCTTAGAGTGTCGGGTGACTAGGTTTTCTTGAGTGTTTGAAAGGCATGACATAGAGAGCTCAATCTGCTACATAGTGTCTTCGTGTGTATTTTCCATGTTAGATTGTTGTCAATTGTTAACCCAGTGCTATTAGAAGTAGGAAAGATTTCACTGTTTAATTTGATGAGAGAGTCTGGGAGATGTTTGTTTGGGTGGGAGTTGTTTATAGAGAAAGCCTAGAGAAATGAATTCATTCCTGAGCAAATTGAAGGCGAACAGTTCCTTTCATCGTAGATAATTGAATGTAGGTACAATCTACAGTTAAGATATTCGTACGTTTTAAGTCATTGTTGCATATATTTTATATATAAAGTGTATTTGAATGCCTGAAAATGCAAGTAAGATTTCTGCAATCATGCGCAGAAAATACTACATTTTTCCTTCCGGCGATTATGCATCGGGATTACTTTGTGACAGCAACCTGGACGACTTTGTGCCACTCGAAAGGTTTCATTTTTTTCGGTTCTTTAATTGTCATTAAAAAAAATAATATAAAATAGTATAAACGCATGTTTTCCAAATCATTGCTAGTCATTCAAACTCCGCTGCAATGTATAAGAAGTAAGAACGTTGACGCGCTACAAACTTATATCTGTGTTGTGAAGTCGTAAGATAACAGGGTCAGCAATGAAAGTCTCTTGGAAGTGAGTTGATAACGGAAAGATTGTGCGTCTTGTCTGGCCTAGCATTCAAGCTGTTTGGTAACAGGACATTTATATATTCCTACATCTGCTCTAAATGTTTTTAAAACTTGTTGATATCACTGCGCATTGCATTTTTGTCCAGTAAATAATGGCTTCGAACAGACTGAAGTGAATTTTTCTATACGTCATTAGTAGCGAATATTGCTGAGTTGTAGACAATCCACAGTGGCACAGAATATTTAGGAATACAGAAGTGAAATAGCGAGTAGGATGGCGAACTCAGTCACACACGCCAGCAAAATTGCTTCGCTGGCCAGCAACACAAAGGGAACGCTTACCGCCAATCAGCGTAAGACGGCTGTCCTGCAGCCGGCTGACAGGCCAATAAGAAACATGCTGTAACATGCAGGAGCCAAACATCACAGGGCTGGAACCAACAGTCTCTGGCAGCCAATAAGTAGGGACCTGCAAAATTCGCGTTATTCTTTGGTAACAGACTATACTTAGCAGTCCTATATATACAGGAATTACAGTATGAGATCACACTGGCTGTAGCGTCAATGTGATGTCAGCTCGTGTGTGGTCGCTTTACAGCAGGTTGGGCACTCAAACGTTCAAATTTTGACTATTGGACAGATGCATTTTACCCGGCAGACCACGGCATTGTTTGCCTATGGGGGAGTTGGACGCGTATATAAACATTTATGGTCTAGCCTGGTGGCCAGAAATAACGCGAATTTTGCATGTCTCTACCAATAAGCTAAGTTCTCGCGTATCATTCGCTATCAAAGACATATAGATAGAGATGATCGTTAGAGATGATAGTTTATCGCGGGAAAACTTGACTGCTGGATTTCAACAGACGTTTGTCTTACCAGAAGATTACTGGCTTTAACTTGTACTTGGAGCTGTTACCCTATTTGACTGAGCCAATAAGAATCCCGCTATTGTAATATTTGATGCCTGACATTGTTCTGCAGACAGCTACTATGTGCCAGACGTATATCACCAAATCATGTGTATTGAAACTGACTACAGCGTGTTCAAGGGTATCTATACTATAAGTATATAAGTATTTATTGCATAGTGTGTTGTTGTCAACACTGGTGGTGGTGGTGTTGCAGTGCGAGTGCGGGGACGACCTGTGCGCCGACTCGAAGAGGCGAGTGGAGGTGTGTCGGCCTCAGGTGCTGGTGGCGACACGCAACGAGACTGTGGTCAGCTGCCGCGTGGCACAGTGGATCTGCACGGCAGACGCGCTCTGCTCGACGGCACTCGACTACTACCACCGCTTCTGCCGCCCCATGTTCCACGGCCGCAAGTGCACGCCTCGCTGCAACAACAGCATCTCCATCCTGCGCCGCCAGGAGAAGGCCGCCAAGCTGGGCTCGTGCCGCTGCGACGGTCGCGAGGAGTTCGACTGTCCTCGCATACAGGCCAACATGGCGCGACTATGCTTCCACCACGAGGACGACGACGAGGACGGCGAGCTGGAGGAGGCGGCGCCGCCCTCGCCAGCACCCGCCGCCGCCCCCGCGCCGCCCCCGCCCCTCCTGACTCTCCCGCTGCTGTTGCTACTGGTCGCCGCCCGCGTCTGCGCCACTTGACACAGGTGCGTGAATTCGTGGGTTGCACCCTAGACGTCTCAGTATTATAAGCGCACTTGCCACAATCGATCATTAGAGGTACGTCAATTTCTCAGATACGTCCCAGGTCAAGTTGAACGCCAAAATGTATACTTCATAATTACGCGTGTGATTAGCTGGCGGCTGTCACGTAACGCATTTGACTACCGCAAGCCAGTAGTAAATAAGGAAATTATTCCTAGAGCTATCGCGTGCTACTCGCTTGTAATGTTGTAAGCCAATGAATAATCGACTGAGTCCAGTGCGTATACAGGACTGAGAAATCTAGGCTACTGCCAGATGAATCCGCGAAATTGACGTACCTCTATCGATCATCCATCTGTAGGGATAATTTGTATCGTTGAAAAGTTCTCTGTTTGCTACACTTCTATACAGGAAGTAGCAGTACAGCGGTTACAAACTTTCAGGAGAGATAGAGTACACTCAGACGATGGGAACTCACATAGTAATCACAGTGACGGCTCGTGGGTTGCTGCCAGGTGGGGCTGCAGATAGTCGGAACTGTGCACTCTTGATGAACGCGCCGTAGACCAATGACCATGAAACATTTGCCAGCTACTAGATCTTTAGTGATCACTCAGTAGCAAGGGGAACATGCACACCAGCGTGTCAGTGGCTGTAGTCAACCAGCCCACAACCCTGTACAGCTCTTGGCAACTGCAGCCCTACCTGGCAATAACCCACGAGCCGACATTGAGTAATCATGGTCGGATACGCTGTCCTGCGACACAAAACACAAGAAAGGACACGAACAATAGGGGAAAACATGTTTATTAATTCTATCATAGAAAAAATACTGGGAAGTCTTTGGCTGGTAATGACGATCGATGTCTCTATATGTTTTATCTTAGTTTTTTGCTGTATTAAGAATAGTAAACATGTTTTTGATACATCCTGTATAACTTATCCATGCCTGACGCTCTGATTTCGTTTTTGGTATAGAAATTTTTTTATAGCAAGCTAGATATTAAATCACAACATTTTTATCTCATTTTCTAAATCGACCAATGTCTTATTTAACACCTTTCTCGTGAAGGCATACATGTACAAATTATTTGAAAAAATAAATAAATAAATGGCTTTTAAAAGTGCTCATTTACAACTAGAGACACCGACGGATTTTGGTGAAAAGTTTTTGCGCCAATTTGTTTCAAGTGCCTAACGTGGGCATCTGCAACTCTGAGTAATTGTCAGTCAGTGATTGAATGTCTTACTCTCCGTATGTCAGGGTTCTACCTCTAAGTCACAGACATATAATGTTGTAGTAACCTTATTCAAGCTGGGGTCTAAAGGGTCCCTTTGAATAAATCAGTATCTAATGACCGCGCAACAAAACGTTCCCCTGATTTTCCAAGCGAGCAGACGCTAAAAGTGCCCACGTGCGCGGGAGCCCATTAAAACCTGTAGACACGTATCTTCACTCTAGCTCCGGCCCACCGCAGTGTTTGTCTGACCGGTTAGCCTAGCTTGCTGACGACGTTGTTGTGGTCCGCAGGCTGGCCTCCTAGACCGTCGCCGTATCGAGTGACTCCCCCCTCACTACGCCGCCACACCTCAAGACAGAACTCATCCCATCTACCTCAGGCGACAACCCACGCCGCGTCCCTCCCACGTGGCCGTCAACCGCAGAACACGTGGTGTGGAGGCGAGGACCTCATGTCTTCGTGGTGCCACGCCCATCCAGCTGGCTGCAGCTTCACCAAGTCTGCAGTAGGCAAGCCTTCTCGCCCAACTGCACAGAAATATCACATCTAAGTAGAGCGCAGAAGTGATTTCTGGCTATTTTTTCAAGACTGTCGCTATTTTGGGTTAATTTAATTTTTACTACTGGTGCATTATGCTATATCAGGGCATATAACGTGACCTTTTATTACAGTTGTAATTTAATGCATATAATTTTATTTTAATCTTGGCTTGCTAAATCTTAGAAAGTTTACTTAAGCTGAAATTTATGAAAGGATTTTATTGATGTCAAATTGCAACTGTAAAATAATTCATATTATATGTTGTACCATAGCCTTATGTGCAAATATTAATTTTAAGTATAACTTACAGCCAAAATTAAACTAAGCAAAAATCATAAGAGTCATTTTCATAGACTGCATAATAGAAAACATTTTTTAATGTTAATGCCCAATAAATGTACAAATTGAGCTACTCGATGCCTTAGTATGTGCACTTCACTATACAATTGTTGTGGATTTAAGATTGTATGAAAGCTATGTACTGAGGAAAATGTGGCCTTATACAGCAGTTTTGTCCTTTTTTTCACTGAAATATGACAATTTTTTTGTATTACAGTTTCTTGAATTGCTATCTCATATGCTGTTATTAAGAGTTAAACCTTATAAAGTAGATTAAATTAAATACCATCATAAAGTTGTACAAGTAAAACCAGATTTGTTAAGTTTGTGTTGAGTAGCAGCGTTCTTGGGCAATTTCTTTTGCTCTTTCATCCTACTTTGTTTTCTTCAAGAATTTTAAGAACATTTGTTTTATAAATAGTATATTTTGTGTGGTAGTCATTGTCATTGTGATTATCTGTGGGTATAGATTTCAACCACCTTTACATTTTTTTTTTCAATTCCAGGATGTTTTAGAGCATTAGGAGTATGAATTACTTGCATACTATTGAATTCACCTCAATTGTGCTACAGCATATAAATTTTGAGAATCTTGGGTCTTCTTGTATGTAACAAATTGTGATGTTGTTTTCTATTTTAAGATACATATTCATACTGAAATAAAAATATTAAAATTATTCCTACAGGAGAATGAATTGTGAACAACTATTAAAATATAGATGCCAGTTCTTAAGATTATATAATTTTTAAAAAAGCATAACATCAAATTTAAATAGAGTATTACATAAACATATCCATTATTGACATGACTAAAAAGTAATGAGAATATGCAAGTTAACTTATTAGATTTGTTGAAGCCTATGACATTGAAATATTGCTGTATTGTTTTGAAATATCAGTAGAGCATTACATTTTTAAAACTAGAAAGGCCCAAATGTGCATAGTAATCAAAGTGGAAAAATTTACAGTGTCTTAAAAATTTTTATGATATGTAATATTATAGCCTTCTAGGGTAATAAGATAAATCTAAAAGTAAATGTTTATAACACTTTTTCAAGGAGATATAGGTAACTAAAGATAATGATACAGCAAGAAATTTTGCCTAAGATTATTCCACTTATTTGAAACTAATAATGACATACTAACAGTTCTTCTTCAGATAGTAAAACAGTACAATTTCAACTTATCTCAAAGTAATTTTTATACACAAGAGGAAACACTATTCAAAATAATGTTTTAGGGAAAATGTATACTTTGTTATTAATATAAATTGTACGTATATAGGATGTTAATTTCGATTATGAATTATGATATTTACACTGTTCTGCATGTAAAGAACTTTGGGAAAAATGATTGTAATGTATTACCAAACTTTATGGAAAATAATTTTTAACAAAGATCTTTCAGTCGAGACTATGATCGAAAGACAGTATTTTTTATGAGACATAAATGTACAGGTAACAAATGGCCGACATAATTTTTTGTTAACATTTTTACAAAAAATATTAATTTATTGAAGCTAAAATCCCAGATTAACTTCTGATGCTCAGATAGTATACATTACTATCTTTGGAGGCAGACAAAATTTGCCGCACATAATTTTCTATTAAGCTGCATGATAATACACTTTTATTTTCTGTTCTCACACACTATCTACAATCATGGACTAGTCATAATCATAAACACATGGTATCTATTTAAATTATAAAAAAATAATCAAAACAAAATACTCAATAATGCAGATAAAAAGTACAAATAAACCACTTTAATACTCATAACACATTAGCAAATTGCAATTTCAGTATTATTTCTGCCCTGCAGCCAAAACATGAAGTAGACATTTGTAAACCACCCAATGCAGAGGTAACACTGAACACTACAATACCTGAGGAAAACATGTAGCAATATTTATGTACTATTTTTAATGTTATTTTATTTGTGTACAAAATACTTAGTTGTAATATATTATTTGTGTTAGAATCAGATTATATATTTAAATTGTATAAAATGTATTTATGGAAAATGATTCATGGAATAAATAGTATTTAATTGGTGTTTGATGTTATTACTCATTTTGATCTTTTATTTACAAACAGTGTAATGTGTTTGGATCATGTAGTATTAGGTAACGTTCATACAATATAACATGAATTTTAAGGTATCACACTTTCTTGAACTTAAATATTAAATTATTTGATCATATAGTATCAATAAGACCTTTATAGAAAATGACAATTTTAATAACATTAGTAATGAAAATTACTCCTTTATCCACAGAGGCGTGTGATTTGCTACCAAATGCACAAATTTCTTCATTTAAAGACTGTTCTGGTCATCATAATAGTCTTTAACACTCGTTAATACTGTATTTACATTGTTAATGATTAAATTATTTTAGTAGTTCTTCCATCTTATGAAACACCCTGCAATGCACATTTTATTTATTGGTAAAAGTATACTACTTTAGTCAAAAAAGTCAAAACTATGTTTCTTCTTATTACAGCATCAAACATTAAATGTATGCCTAATATTGAAGAAATGTTACACTGTATTTCAATAATAAAATAGATTATTTTCATACCGTTAACATCGACTCGAGTTGTGGAGACGCCACCCTGCCACATGCTGTTACAAAATGTCTATTTTGTAAGTTATTATTAGTTTGGGGGGTTTCACTCAGATTGTAGCTACACTGTGGGTTTATTTAGATGTTATTTAGGGCTAAATGACTTTAAGACAGTTATGGTTAAACTAATGGCAGGTACTCTGAATACAAAATAGGTTACATTGTGTTCTATTTATTTAAGAGGGGAGCGCAATATTACTGATTATTAAATTATTATGTTAAGTTGAGGGTTGCTGCCACATAACTAGATCTGACGACCTTACCGAAAGCTGGATTGATGAGGAGACGGCATCGACGGACGAGCATGCACCCGCTGGGACTCGACCCCAAGCCCCGGCGGAGAACTGGACTGCTGTTGATCTGATGAGTGCTGGTGGACGACAGACCGACGACAGACCTCGTTTACTTGGTAACCGTGCCATATATCGGCGTGCTTGTCCTCAATATTGTGCAACTACGAGGGGGTTGAGGTGAGTTGCTGTCTTCCAGGCAATATCATAAAAATACGACAGGGAGCTTACTGGCTACTCACTCGTTCAATGGCACCATAAGCATTCCACCAATATTGTGCCTTAAGGTCAATGGGGATATTACTTATTTTTAATTATATTTTAATTTAATGAATAACAGTACCACACTTTATTTGCGTCCATATTACTCGAGAACTCCGTAAATAAAAAGGCGTTTATTTTAGCCCGGTAAAAATTGTGCCACCATCTTGATGTCCTTGTGATGTCATTTGACTTGTTATTGCATGTCTGTGTACTTTTGCTATAAAGCAACTTATGTTCCGTTCGTGAAATTGCATTAAATACAGTTGTTTGTGTTTTAATAACGTACGGCTGGGTCTCCGAATAAGGGTCTATAGTAGCTCCTTTGTGCAGCAATACAATTCGATTTACTACAAATGCAATACTTACTACAGCGCCGTGTGACATTACAAGACGGACTGCGTGATTTATAAAAACGAAACCTGAAAAAAAAAAAAACCTGCCATTAGCGACAAAAATATAGTTTATGTATGCCGTGGTTTTTTTCTATGTATTGTGTTCAGTATGACAAGGCAATCTTGACATAAATACGTTCTTTTAAGTTAAAAGTGCTACCAAATCTCTACGTTTGTTCAGTTTATTGTGTTTTTGCTATTCCAAATATTCCAAGGTGTGGCCACCCCGCCTGCAGAAACGGCTTAGCCAATAGGCGAGTTCAAGGCACCTGTGACTGGCCGATAATTCTTGAGATGGGCGGGGTTTTGAATGCGTCAATATATGGCAGCACTGCTACGGCAGTTCTCACGGAAACGTAACAATAATGGGGAAGAAAATTTGTTTTTTAATATATAAATAAATGTGTTATATTGTTTTCCCGACTCGCGCAATCAGAACGGTGGATCGCCAGTTTGTAAAAGCCAGCAGGTTTGCTTAAACGCATTCAAACTGTCAGCTCGATAGGTTAATTTTTTGGATGCATGCTGCCTTCATACAGTTGACTTTAAACCAAAATTGATTATTCTTGAGCAGGTTTGACACAATTAAATTAATTCGTATTAAGTTATCATCGCTCCGAAGTTTGAATTAAACTCACATTAACTCAAACCTACCACTAAAACTTCGCAACGTGCGATAGTTACCTTGCTGTCTTCACTCCTCTCAACTCAGTACCAGTGAAATATTAGTTATTAACTAAGAAAATCTTCAAATGCAACAGTGCATGCATTGGCAACGAGCAAATTTTACGAGTTAGCTTTTAAGTAACCTGATTCGTTAATTGCCCAGTTTTTTAAATCAGTGTAGGATTACAAAACCAACTATAATGCCTGGCGGCCGGCCTAGAAATAAACTGTCCAATTACGTCATACGCGTGTTAGCCAATAAGAACGTTTGAAAAAATTGCATTATTAATGTTTAATAATTTTAAAATTAAAATACGCACAGATTAGGGTCTATTACTATACGGGGTTGCATTTGGTACGAAATTATTTTGGAAGAATCATGTAAATAATATTGTTTTTCTAGGTACCATTCCCATTGTATATCAACATTTAGTTTACATCTTTAAAAATAACATCAGTTGAGCAGACATATGAGTAAGAGGCTTTTGAAATAAACCATGGCCGTCTTTAGTAGAAGGCCGGAGTCTTGAATGTGGCAACGCTGCATCAGAGGCCTGCTGCCGGTCGCTCATTGGCTGCCCTAGTCAGTGTACACGTGTACACGCCACTAAAGCTGCATCTATAGACGTTGCAGAGACTAGGGTGGCCAAGAAGTGACAAGCAGCAGGCCTCCCGATGCAGTATTGCCACATTCAAGACTCGGGCCTTCTACTGAAGACGGCCATGATAAAGTTCCACATAAATAATCAGTAGATGCAAACTGTTCGTTGTCAGACTAGACTCCACTGATCTATACATACTCAAGCAGAATTTGCAAATGTATTGCTCATCCCGTCTTCATGCAATAGGTTATGTATTTGACTGCTTTACATGCGATTGGTCACTGTACGGTAAACATTTAGTGATTGGCTCAAATTGTTCCCTATTACTAGGGCCCGGTAGTTTTCGCGAAAAGATTTTTGCCCCACTTTGTTTCGGTGTCTTACGTGCACAGCTGCAGTTCTGCTTCGTGGTCAGCGATTGGATATTTTAACTCTCACAAGTCTTGGGATTCTACCAGCAAATCACAGACATGCGTTGTTGCAGGAACGTTATTGTAATTGGCTCAGTCTAATGAGATACGGCTCTTCACGTAGACACTCTACCAAAAACCATGAAGCAGAATTGGAGATGTGTACGTAAGGCGCTGAAACAAAGTGGGGCAAAATTCTTTTCGCGAAAAATAGGGGTCCCTACCTATTACTGTCCACGACATAGTAGGCCAGTGGAAGAAGTCTAGCAAGTGAAGATCAGCATGCAGTCTAGTCTATTATCAGAAAATAACGCAATATTGGCAGGTCTCTAACAATCAGATAAGAAATTTTGTGGATTATGCACAAGGTACAACTTTTTTCCCAGTGTTCTACGTTCTTTATTTTACAAAACTACATTACGACAACTGGGCGAGGTGGAGGAACAGTAATATAAGCTGGATTCGCATTTGGGAGTACCCGGGTTCGATCCTCGGCTCCGACCATCGTGATTTTCGGCTTTTCCATGGTTTCTCAAAATCGCTCCAGGCGAATTCTGAATGGTTCCTTAAGGGCGTTCAAGTGGAGGAAATCATAATTTTATATTTGTATAAAATCGGGTTAGTTTTGCAGACATTACTTGAGAGTACAATTTCCTCCTACGAAAAAAATTTAGTTCAGCCAGTTTTTTCCATAATGTTAGTTAAAAGGCAAAAAAAAAAAAAATAATTGCATATTTTTACTTCATACCAAACTTGAAAACCAGTAAACATAATGAAATGGAAAATATCACATCAAAACAACATGCCACGGTCTACGGCTTGAAGCATATAGAAACCCTTCACAAAAAATTTTTGTACTTAAAAAAATTTTCAAAAATTTGCTAATTTTTTATTATTTTCAAATATTATTTTTAAAATACAAAATATTTATGTAAAGAGTTTCTATATGCTTCAAGCCATATACCGTGACATGTAGTTTTGGTGTGATTTTTTTTTTTTTTTTTTTCAATTTCATTATGTTTGCTGGTTTTCAAGTTTTGCATGAAGTAAAAATATGCAAATTTTTACTTTGAACTGACATTATGGAAAAACTGTCTGAGCTAAATATTTTTCATAAGAGGAAAATGTACTCTCAAAAAATGTCTACGAATCTAAGCCTGTTTTATACAAATGTAAAATTATGTTTTTCCCCACTTGAACGCCCTTAAGAAAGACCATGGCCGATTCCTCTCTCAGCTCATGTCATTGCACCAAGATGTGTATCATCGCTTCTAATGACCTCGCTGTCGACGAGATGTTGAGCCCACTTACCTTACATTAAACAAATGGCTTGATTGGATATCTAAAATGTGGTCACCTGAGATGGATAATTTTCCAGCCTCTTATGCAAATTCGTAAACAAATTCTTCAACTCAAATAAGACATGAAGCAGAAAATAAAACTTGGAAATTAGCTTATTAATTTAATATAGTTTTAAGAGAGGTAAAAAACTGTAATCTTAATGCAAATATGATAACTCTCATATTTAGGATGGTTTACTACAATACGAGAAACAAAGATTTAAATTTGTTCTGTCATAAACGGGAAGTTACCAGTTTATAAGTCCTCCGTTTTGAAAGTAGGAGTGCATGAAAAATAAAGATAGTTTGTAATATTTCGAGATTACTTGCAAATTTAATATTTAAACAGTTCATTGTCCCAACTTAGATTTAACCAAACCACTTTCCTCAGTGTGGTTGAAAATTAACCCAGTTATATTTCTATAATGTCCATCACCAAGTGTAATTTTCTGACCCATAAAGATACACCTAGTGATGGACATGTATAAATAGAATATATCTGTTTATTATTGACATTTTATCTTATAGCGAACCTAAAATTTCTCATTTTCATTTGGGAAGCAGTTAAATTTCAAACATCAGTATGTTGGTGTCACTTTCGCTATAGGACATTGACTTATTTGACACATCTCGGATGCCACTGAGCAGTTAATAGAGAAATGTATTGAATGTAGGGCCTACAGGTCTGTGAATCCGCGAATTTTTCCAACCTCCACTTATAACATGATGAACCTAGAACAAAGACAGCTTAAATCTAGTTTAGAATAAGAAACTGCCAAAATATTAAAGTTCCTTATCATCCGTCCAACGTTTGTTGAATTTTTACAAATCCTCTTTATTTTTCATGGAATGCTACTTTCGAATGGCGGATTTACAAAAATGTACAAATCTAAAATTAAAGCTTATGCTATGAATTATCATAATACAAAAATGGCTCCGAAAGTAAAATATAGTCTAAAAATATATTCAAAATGGGATACAGTTATAAAAAGTACACTCAACATACAAAACATGACAGTTTTATGACATTGCAAAGCACTATGTACTAGTTTTATAAAATTAGGAAAAAAGCTTCCAAAGATAAATTGTGTGACCATAAATGTTAGAAAATTAGCATTAGCAAAATACACAAAAGTTGTTCTGTGAAATTTTAAAAATTGTTCCTTTCATGTCTTGTGTGTTCATAAATGTGATGTCACTTTACAAATTACTATACGTGTAACTTGTTTTTTATTCAGTTTTGAAACAGTAAAAACTACATGAAAATAAGTACATTTTTGTCGCCATTCTAAGTACTATATGCGTACCAAGTTTGAGATTAATTGAACTTCGAGTCACGAGTCAAGAGTTTTTTTTGGAGGCACACACATACAGGTATGCGATGACCGTACGTCTTATTTGCCCGTTAAATAGTAGAGTTTCCAAATTAAGAATTTTAAGTTAAATAATAACGTAAATCACGACTTTAAACATGAAGCTAACAATTAACAAGTCAGAATATACTACTGAATTATTGAACAGTCGGCAAATTCCGTGTATCGGAGCAATCTCCTATTTAAAAGTAAATAAAATAAACATTTATTCCTAATTTTCAGCTGTTATTTTCATCCCATGTGTCTTAGGCTTCTTACAGAAACCTCCGAAGAAGACTAGATTAGTTTCCGAAGAATGAGTTGGCATACACAAATGCCCAGTAAACTAGATGTAAAGGGCGACAAAGACTTTAGATGAAAGTGATGTTACAGATATGTCAAAATGTTTATTCTGGAACTACGTACTAAACATTTTTGGTATGTTTCGTTGACGAAACTTTTATACTCAAGGCCTATTTGCTTTTCCTCAACTGACGAGCACTAACTTTATAAAAATATAAAATATGTGACGAGTTAGTGCCTACCGAACATAATTTTTGTCAACAGCACTAGTTTGACTGGAATTATAACTGTTATGGCTATTGGTGATAAAGTGAGCACCAAAAATTTTACGTATGAAAAATATCACTAGCCGTTACTGCGTATAATTCAACACTAATTGTAGTTACCTTACTGCTTGTATGGTTGGCAGCGAAATTGCGCAAAATAGTTCCGTGTATTTTCCTATTTAAATACAATACAGAAACAAAATCAACCGAAACTGACATGACTGTATCATATATAATTAATAAACTTGTTTTTATTAAACTGTATCGCTTCATACCGACTGCATAATTTATCTTACGCGCGCAAACATCAAGTGACGTGTCCAGAGAGGTTATGCATGCCCCGTCGTTAGCCGTTACAAGCGGAAAGATACGATTTGTCTGAATAGAACTTAGCAGAGCCTTTTTGAGTGCTCACTTTATCCCGAACCCCCTAAACTACTAAACTTACATATGTGGTGTAGATAACATATTTGGTGTAGATACACGCTACGCTACTGATATAAGCCGTTTACGATAAAGTGAACATTGCATTATATTTTCTTTCCGTCGTTTTGCAGCCGTCTTTACTATTTTTAATATGAAAACTTTCATGTAGCTAAAAAGTAGTGTAAACGTTTCAACACTCTCAAAAGTGAACACCTACTGGCACAATAAAACATATTTTTAATAAATTACAAGTTCACCTGAGTGCTTAGTTTATAGCGAACAGGCTATAGCAAACTGCGGGAGAGAATAAAGAGTTTCGTTTTGGGACATAAGGTGTCTTCAGAGGTCTAGAAATGCGAGAGCATCACGCCTCTCTTAACTTCCAGGCGCAAGCCACGGAAGTGGTGTGCATTCTTCTCGTCAATAGCTCGCCGCTGTGAGATATTCAGTGGTGAACACCGAGAGATAGGTTGTAACATGTTGAGGAAACGTTCAATAGTTTCGTCAAAAACCTTGCAAATTAGTTTATTTTTCTATGTAGATGACCTCGGCGAATTAATTTTTTCCAAACGCCATGTTTAAAAAAACTAGCTAAACTGGTTTATTTTTGTTCCAAATACATATATACCCTTATTAGCTAAAATACTCTGTACACTACGATATATCTGTAAGAATTTCGACAGCAAAACTTATTTAATACCTGCCGTTGTCTTTTTCTCCCCCCCCCTTTTTCTCTCTCTCTCTCTCTGTACACTATAACTGCTGTAAAATTTAATATATTCACTTACGTGATAACTACAGAACAATAAAGTAATCTGCCGAGTGTATCCCATATCATACTCGGTATTCTAGTCCTCACAAGTCACAACACCGCGTTGGTAATCGCTTCTCAAATATGACTCTTTATTCCAACGAAAACACCGCCTTCAAAGAATGTTACATGTGGATGTGTACCCATCATTTCAGGTCATTCATTTATCTCATTTATCTCTGAGGTTTACTTTCACACAACACGTGCGCGCATCGCCTCACCCTAGTTATATCTAAGTAGTCTGTGCCCTAGCCTTCCGGCACAAGTCAATGCTGACGTGTAGTATAGGCCTACTCGCCAATAGCTCACCTCCATGAGACATACAGTATTGGCCCTATAGTTTTATGATGTATTAAATAAAGATTAAGGTGTATTGTACACTCCTATACATTTTAAAAAATTCTACGCCAAGATTTTCGCACCCAAAAAGGTCAATAAAAACGCTCATTTTCGTCAGCGTGAACATAAACTTTTAGATATAGTATATGAAGCTCCTGGATTGTGTGTACACTAATATATAACGTTTTTAAAGGCATTTTTAAAGAATACTTCAGATACACTGAGCAGTTTTAGAATAACATTGTATCTGCCAAAGCTATGCACACCGGACGCCTCAGGGCTTCGCTTCTGTCCGGTCGCCCGCTCTGTGTCCACAGCCTGCAGCAGCCGTCCCAGAAACCACTTAACGGGTTCATTTCCATCATACGTCTCGGGCCACCCGCACGCACGCCTTTGTTTACCTTGGCCCGCCTCGGCGCGTGTTATAGCGCCAGCTGTAAACTTTACGGCTCGGATATGTATGTGAGCAGGCGAGCGAAATTATCCACGCACGCCCATTAATGCGCCCACTTAACAGCGCTGGTAGTTAGAACCAAGCATGGATCTGGTCTGGTACCATGCTGCTCCAGTGTACCAGAATGTTGAAACTGTGATGTTACACGACTCTGGGCTCGGATCGATGTATCACTATGTTAGCCGACATTGCCACGGACTGGATTCCACATACGAGTAACGTCTAGGGAACCCTGCTGATGGCTGCGGCAAGAACTGCCGAAATGCCAAAGGTATAATCGAAAATCAGATATGGCCTCAACCCAGAAGTCGAGAAATTCGTGACTCACTCAGACCACGAAAACCTACGAACAAGATTAAAAACGTCAAATGAAATATCTGGGTTTTTAAAAATCAGCATAAAAAATTTTTTTTTACGTTTGACCCTACAATGACTACACAGTGGTCAACCAATTAGTTTGATGTTGAATGCCATTCTCAGAAATTCAATGGGAGACCACCGAATATACCAGGAAACAACATAAGGTAATGAGTATGTAAACAGAAATAACAGGGCTCCTCAGACAGTTTATTTATGTTACGTAAGTTGCATCGCAATTGTTGTATCTGCACCAGTACTGGGTTCGAGTCTCAGGTTCAGCTGGGCGTAGGTAAACTTGTGTTCTTTTAAATTGGTTACCAAAATTGTCTCATCTCAGTTTTGTTAACATATTTTTTTGGTCTAATAGAGTCACTTAACTGTGGGGATATTTAGTGTTGTAGCGAAGTAGTTAAGCCTTGCCATATTGCCTAAATTATAAAAAAATATAACAAATAAAAGTGGTAATTCACTCGCCTCGCATTTGGGAGGACCTGAGTTTGACTTTTAGCTTGTCTAGAACTTGTCTAAATAACTCTAGAGTTAGTTCCTTAGTGCATGACCTGGTCTATTCCCGTCCGTTTCTTCTGACACGGTTATATGCTGTTCGAGAGCACGCAAAGCTCCCGATAAATGAATTAAACATATGTGGTTTCTGTAGCAAATTCAAAGTTATATACAGTCAAAGTCTGTGGTATGAGTTTCGAACTCCTAAATACGAGTTATATTCGTGAATATTTCACTCTCAAGGGCTGAGTATTTTGGTGGTTGGATAGGAAGGGGAGGGGGCAATTATCAAAAAATATTAACAGTAATCTTCTAATATTCTATTGCAATGTGATTTGACACTTTGGACTTTGGTTGTGATCGTCTACAATTTTCCCTACAAGTAAACCAATGTCATTCTAAAATATAGGCTAAATATGGGTGAATGATGAGAGGAAGGGGGGCAAGGAAAATGTGGGAAAAGAAAGGGGCATGAGAAATTTTCAGGTCTCAAGCAATAATTTATTTAATTTTATATTACCTACAGAAAGATATTAGAAACAGTGAAAGTATAAAAATTCAATAACACATAAAATATGTTTCATATTATTTGACGGTCATAACAGACTGTATTTATTCTGGAATAAAAGTCGTGACGAAAAAATTGATTATTGCAAGGTGTAAGGGGTCATGCCTTTTATTGAAGGAGGTTCAAAAGTTGACATGAAATAAATCTCGTTTTCATTCCGGCACAAGCCAAATTTCAAACAACTTCGGTTTGAGTCACAAAAAAAAGGGGGGGGGGGTCGAAAATTGGATGTTTGGCCTACAGGTCAGGGAACCCGCGAATGTTTCCTCTCTCTAATAATGATTGGTGGCAAGTTTTCGTGCCGAAACAAGTGACGGTGGCGGTAAGGGTGTGAAAGGAGGGGAATGGGAATCGCTAACACGTGACCGGGTAGCTGTTGTTACGCGAGGCGGCCCGACACACGTCGTTAAAACTTCACCACCCTCTCCCCCTTCTTAAGACCGTCCAATGCCTCACGCTTCATCGGGGTACACAGACACGTGGAGACCACGTGCGCGCCTGGACCAGAGCTCGTGCCTGGCCCGGCAGCAGAACAGCTGACTGCACAGAGGCGAAGCAAGCTTCACGTAGTTAAGGTTATTTATACTACAGGTCGGCAAGATCAGTGTTAAAATTTTGTCACAGGAAAAGTTTCTGTCGCTTGAGCACTAGCATCGGTAAGGGGTGTAAACTGACCAATTACAGAGCTTTCCTGAATTTTAAGTTGCGTTAAGACAATAATAGAGAAAATTCCTATTTTTTATTATATATTTATTCAAAAGTGCGTCTAATTTAATGAACAACGGTACCATACTTTCTTTCATTGCGTCTGTGTAACTCCAGAAAAACTTAAATGAAATGAGCAGTCTGTTTTGCGCGGCAAAAACGTTAACGGCCATGTTGAATTCCCTGTGACGTCACGATACTGTACATTTAAATGTACGTAACACACAAACGACAGCAAAATACGTTCAAGTCGTGAAATTGTGTTAAATAAGATAGTTTATGCGGTAAAATCGAGTATAGCATGAACTTCGAAAAGTATAAATGTGGATAATAGTTCGTTTCGCAGTAATAAAATTCAACTTACTCGGAATAAAATCTTAACTTTAGCGCCGTCTGATAAATCAAGGCGGACTGCATGGTTTAAGCTTCAAGAAGAGACCTAATAGTCTGCTATTAACTACAAAAATTCAGTATACGTATGTAATGCCGTATTTTGTACATGTCACGGTTAGCAGAAAATAAATAAGTTCTTTTAAGTTAAAAATTGCAATCAATAGCGTGCAGTTTGTGACGAAATCTCTACAGCTGTAGTGTTTTGGCTGTTCCAATGACTGTGGCAACGTCATTAGCCAATAGGCGAGTTCAAGGCCCTGTGATTGGCCGATAATTCGAGGGGTGGGTGGGGTCTTGCGAAACTTGCCCCGAGATTGCAGCACAGTTCTCAATACCGTTCACGAGAAACGTAAAAATTACTGAGAGAAAATATGTACTTGTAATAAAATAATTGATCTGCCATGTTATTTTACCGATTCGTGCAACTAGAATGTCGATCATAGTCAGTGCCAAGTTTGGTTAACGCATTCCAAACATAAGCTCGATGGGTTCACTTTTTGTACGCTGGTGAACTTCGTTCGTCTGACCTTTCAAACCTAAACTTATGATAATATACCGGATATGAAACATTAAACTGGATTCGTAGGAAGTTATTATTTCTCTAGGATTTAAATTAAATTTACATAAACTGAAACCTATAACTAAAACGTCTCAATGTGAGTGAGAGCTAGGCCTACTAATACATCGCTGTCTTCACTCCTTTAAAATCAACTCAAGTGAAATAAATTTTCGTCGTTGGCTACCAAATCTACAACCAAACATGCCCAAACAACGGGCGAATTCCCAGAATTAACTTTTACGTACACCGGGTTCGCTAAATTTTATTAGTTTAGTAAGTCGTTGAAAAATTCCAATACACACAATAGTGCCTGGCGTGTGGTGGCAAACCAAAACAAGTAAGACTACGTCATAAATGTGTTATCCAATAAGAACGCGTTTTCAATGTTTGTGGCGGCGTTTGAAAAGATGGCATTTTTAAAGCTGAATAATTCGAAAATTACAATGTTCACGGAGCTATTGCTTTGCCTGGCTGCATTTGGTGCCAAAATAATTCGGAAAAATTAGGTAAACATTAAAATTTTTTTCTAGGAATTTTCCCTATTAAAATAGCTCAATTTGTTTTTTTTTTTACTTTAAAATTAAATTAAATGTATTCTATAATTTCCAAGCATATTAAAATTTAATTTTACTATGGTTTCGTATTTACTCTGGTCCCTTAGCGATAGCAGCGAAACTAGCGGCAAAGTGTTTCCCTGTACCAAACTCTCCCATAAGAAAACACATTTTCCTTCTAACCTGTAGCAGAATTAACCTTAAAGGGCTTCCCTAGATAGGAGCGGTAAGAGTGCCAATAAACGACGTATGTAATGTATTATCGCCTCTCCGCGCAAGCCCCTCAGACAGCGTGCAGTGCTTTACTGTTATCCTTTTTACTATGGGACTTTAAGCGGTGACCACATTATTTTAATTGTGGCTAGCATAGTTCAAAACATAACGCTTGTTTCTATAATAATCTTTTTCGAATCCGATTGTTAATTTCCCAGAATAAGGCAGTCTGATAAATAAATTTTTCGCCGTTTTGAGGAGCCAGAAAATAATGTTTCTAATAAACGTGCCGAATTTTTAAAACTATAGCGACATAGTTTGAAGTGTGTGTTCTTTTCGTAGACATACAAATATAATGTGCATTAAGTAGTTTCGTCAAAAGAGAGTAGTCGTAAGTAGATAGGAAATGGCGGTTCACCCCCGCAGGTTCAGACTCAGGACTCGTACGTAACCCGACAACCCAGCCGCCACCTTGGATGACGTCACGGCGGCCATCTTGGATGACGTCATGGCCGCCATTTTGTAACCTGACACACTCCAAAGCCCAAAATTTAAAAAAAAAATTAATTTTTTTAAAATTAAAACCAAAAATTTTGTAAAGTTTAAAAAAATGTTAAAAGTTCCAAAAAATTCCGAAAAAAATATTACCTACATCATGTTTCCGGACGCCATATTGTTTCCGGCCACCAACTTGTGGTTTCTTCCGCGCGGCTTTCCAATAATATTTTGATTTCGAATTCCATCCGAACCCCGCACATATTTAATAAATGAAATTTTAATAAATGTTTTTTATATTAAAATTATTTAATAAAACAAGTTTTATATAGTAACTATTTAAATAATCACCGACACGTCTTACCTGGGCGAGCTCCATTAACACACTGACTCCCCCCAGGCTAGGTGACCGCCCCGACAGTGTTGTGTTGATATGACATGCTTCTGAGCAACGTTAGTTTTCACAATACACCAGGGGCGTTAAGGCCGTGCTGCCCTGTTTATATTGTTTTCGTGATAATTATTTGTTATGCTTAATCAAGAGCAGATATCAAACATTAGTGTGGTAGCTCTTTTTAAGGGGTATGGAAAGGTACGATGTCGAGCGGACGACTAGAATGCTCAACGTCAATAAAATTTGAACTACATATCAAAATTCGTTGAGATTTTTTCGCCGAGTAGATATTTTATGAGCGGTCGTTTATTTATATAGCATAATGTGGTAGTATTCTTTACTTCCGAGTAGAAAATTAAAAACTGTTTTTAAAAAATGTAGCGGCTTGAACCCCACAATTTCTACAAAATGGAAAATTGTCATTTTAATAACTTTTGATATGATAATATCTAGGCCTCTATGACAACAGAATTTAAAAAATACCTGCGTTTTGAACTGTAATTATTTTTACTATCCGAAAATCTCTGCGCGAGAGATTTACGAATGTTAAAATTATTTTCAAATGAAAACGCGTATTTTTTGAAAATCTGTTACTATTGAGCCCTATATACTATCATATTAAAATTTTTAATATATCACAGTTTTCCATTTTTGTAGATTTTGTGGTTTAAAGCTCTTATTTTTTAAAGAACCGTTTTTAATTTTTTACTCAAAAGCTAAGCATACTACCACATAGTGCTATTTAACTAAACGTCCGCTGATAAAACATCTACTCGACAAAAAACCTCATCGATTTTTGATGAGTAGTTCAGATTTTATTGACGATCGAGCATTCCAGTCGTCCACTCGACATCGAACCTTTGCATGCCCCTTAATATTGGTTTCGTAATGTTTGCTAATTTTTTTCAAGGCAGTAAATATTGCGGTTTTAGCCACTCATGTAACTACAGAGATTTTTGTCAGTTGGTTAATTAGTCGAAGCAGTACTATACCTTGTCTTGGAAAAATTAACTAACGCGACAAAAAAAATCTGCCATGCGGATATTGAGACAACTGCCCTCGTTTAAACTTTTAAAAAATAATCACGAAAACAACAGAAACAGGAGAGGCCTTAGAGTTGGCCACGTAAGGCCAGGATCTTTCTTTTATTTCAAACAATTGCAAATGTTTTAACCAAATGCTTTGAAAAATTAGAGACTGTGTACAGTCATACGATACACAGTTTTTCCAGAGCGTTTTTTAAAATAATGTACCGTTTGCTAGCAAACCGTTATTTTGCTTCATTTTGGCTAATTTTGTCCACAAAATATGTGATATTTCAGAAGTAAAAATCTAACAATCCGTTTGGTGTATTTCAACAGAAAAATTCAGATACAAACGATGATATATAAGTGTTAAAACCGAAAGAATGAATTTTTGATATATATATTAATTTGATTTAAAAAATAAATATTTTCGGAAGTACTGCAAAACTAAAGAGCGAAGCGTTAACTTCGTCTTTTAAAAGTTCGAGCCAAAGTTTTTTTATGCCTTACGTGCACATCTGCTGTTATGCTTCGTTGAACATTCATTGTTATTGGCCGAGTGTCTTTGTGGAAAGAAATTTCGCATTTAACCGAAACAATCAGAACAACGCTACTGCGATACCACACGTTTGTTATTTGCAGTAAACCGTTAAGACACTGACCGTGAAGCAGAGCTGCAGATGTGCACATAATTCACTGAAGCAAACTAGTGCATAAATATTTTTACGAAAATAGTCGTCCCTGTGGCAGCAGAGTTACAGAGTATGTAACATCCATTGGCTGGTTGGCCACTTAACATTATTAATACGCTAGAAAATTTTCACAATAATATTTTGCTGTATTTAGAGTATGTTAAAAAGTTTTATTTGGTATTTTTAGCACACAATGCTGCCATGTAATATATTGTAAGAATGTCATTAGGTACATCTACGAGTACATATGCTAACTGCTAAGAAATTTGTTATACCGTTATTATTTTGACTTGAAAGAAAAACGCATCAAATTACTTGGGACACGATGCGGCCATAGTACATCAGCCAATATATTCCTATAGTGCACAAAGATGGGACGACACAAGTTGTAGCTCTAAAATGGGTAGAAAAAAGCTGTGTTGTGCACAATTTTAACAGTACAGTGTTTTCTTTTGCAACGTGTTCACTATCATGGACATGTGCACAGGATAAGTTAACGTTAAGTTACCTTTTCAGCTGTTGAGGGATAATGCACATTTCGCTCGTCTTGACATGACCAAATTAACGCTTTGAGAGCTGCCGCCATAATCAGTAGTAACGCCTTAAATTTTGCAGTTTTAACTACCAACAGGTTAGACAACATACTTTTTTTTCTTTCAAAAATATGAACATGGCATAAACAAAATTCCTAAAATTCAGGACACCTCTTTCTATATGTGTGCAGAATTTCTGAAAATAGCTTTTTTGGTTCAAAAGTTATTAGGGGACAAACTCTCACTTCAGTCACACGCAGACATGCCCGCAGACAGGAATGTGATAACATAAGCCTATTTTTTTTTCGTAAATACTCTTAACGAATTCGTCAGGTTTCTTATTCCACACAACATTTTTTTTTCTTCAAACGGTTTTCTTTTAAATTAATTCATTTGAAAGTAAATTCTTTAACTAGGATTCCTTTTAAACTACATACATTCAGGCTTGATATTAAGAGTCTATAAGTATGACAGTAGTTTAAGTTTAACGCTGCAGTATAAACGAAATTCGCGGGCACGCTGACCTGTAGACTAGCCATATATATGTATATATATGTGTGTGTATACTTAAAGAGACAGCCTGCTCATTAACTGCTTGATGACAACACATGATTGGGTCTGAATTTAGTTACTCGTTCAAATATCAAAAGTGGCACTATGTTAGATTTATTTGAATTCTATCTTGTGTCAATCCCTACAAATAAGTAGTTTTTTTTTCTTTTAGTAGAAAATATCATTTCGTTAATTTGCACAGAAATTTTCAGTTTGAGAATCTGGAACGGGTAGAACTTGGGTTCTGACGAAAACTTAGAGACCAGTAAGTATTTTCTGGCGGATAACTAAATCGCTTGTACTTTTTGTTGCAAAACTAATTAATTTGTGCCCTTTGAGCCAATGAGTAAAAAGTTAACATAGTTCAGACGTGTACGGAATGTGAAACACAAGCCCTCCAACTTTACAGACGGTCGTACTTCAAAATATATGCACTAAACTGATTACGCTAAGCTCTCATGTACTCTAAAAGAAAAGCATTGTTGTAGGTACCATACTTCTGTTAAAATAGGGACAACAGTGCAGTTTGGTTGTTTGTACGATAATGGATTTTCCAACAATAATCTGTTCTGTAGAAGTAACAATATTTCCTGTAAAAGAAAGATGCTGTTTGCTCCTTCTACAGAACATATTGCTACTTCTACAGAGCAGATTGTTGTTGGAACAATCCCCCCTATAGTACAAACAACCAAATTACACTGTTGTCCCTATTTTAACAGAAGTATGGTACCTACAATAATTAGAGACACTGGTGTATCACGGGAAAAGTTGATAGATTGCTAGGCTCCAACATGCTATGTATAACAATGGAGGTTTTGTATCGACGTTGGCTGTAGTTTATATGAAGCACTGTGTCCCTCTTCAACAGACCCAATTATAACTGTACAGTTTAAACACAGAACGTGTGTGATTTGTCAGAAAACTGTTCACACGTGTCACTATTGAGATACTACAGTTTATTGGAGCCTATGTTAAATATTTTCACGATTTTTCAGTGCCTCTAACAATAATACTTTTCTTTCAGTGTAATTGTGAAATTTACTGTGGTACGGGATTTTTACCAATACATTTACATGGTGGAAAGTATTCCATACATTGAGAGACATTACTATCCCCCCCCCCCAAAAAAAAAAGACATTAAGCATTCGTATACTGTGTTCCAAATCGTAAGAGCTATGAGCATTTATTCAACTTGCACCATTGGTACAGGAGATGCATCATGTGAAGTCCAATCATAGTAACTCATCCATCTTTCTTACGTCGCGACGTGTCGTAGGGAAATAGTTCCCTTCGTGGTTGGTCTTGAATCTCCTGGTTCGAACGACATGTAATTTACTATTGGCTGGTAATTTCGCGGCTACCTCTGAGAACGTTTCAGACAAATAATATTCAGAAGTACCGTGACTGATCGCCTGTAACGTAGTCCAGGAAAACGGAACATTCGCGAATAAAATGACCTGCATGTTAGAATCCATTATCTATACTATGTGTGCTCAGACCTCGACCATTTGTCTACTATAGCTGCTACTCACTGGAACAGCAGACAGTGAACGAACTGCAGGGTTTGATTATGCATAGGACAGTGGATTCTAACATGTAGGTCATTGAATTGGCGAATTTTTCTTTTCTCTAAGTCACACTAGCGAAATTTCGCCACATACACTACAGGATTGCAGCCAAACAATCACAGGTTGTTTTCAAAACGTGTCAGGGCATAGCCACAGAACATTTAGGAATGCATTAGTGAAATGACTGGTAGGACGGCAAAAGCAGTCACGCACGCCAACAAGATAGCTTCGCTGGCCAGCAATATGGCGGAAACACCTACCGACAATCATCGTAAGGCGGCTACCCTGCTAGGCGGCAGCCAGGCCAATAAGAACACGTAGAAACGTGCAGGAGCCAAACAGACACGAGGCTGGTATCAACAGCCAATATGAGGCGAAGTTTGCCTGCATCAAAGAGTCGCCGCGTCATTTCACGTATGTATTACAATTTAGTCTGTAGCATATAACTAGAGGTACGTCAATTTCGCGGATTCATCTGGCAGCAACCTAGACTTGTCAGTCCTATACACCCACTGGCCACAATCGGTTACCTATTGGCTTATAACCGTACAAGCAGGTAGCAAGCCATAGCACTTCGCATTATTTCCTTATTTACTACTGGCTTGCAGTAGTCAAACGCGTTTCGTAACAGCCGCCAGCAAGTCACAGATATGACAATGAAGTATACATAATTGGCGTTCAACCTGACCTGGAATGTATCTGCGAAATTTACGTACCTCTACATATAACCGTACCCAGAAGAAGGCCGCAAATGGCAATGCTGCAGATGAGGGTTACGCTTATAGAGACCGGAAATTTTCACGAAAATATTTTTGCAGGGCTGTGCTCTGTAGCGACAACAGTATTTCCTGACTGGACATTGTGAAGGACAGACAGACCATCATGGAAAGCCATTGCTGAGGAAGAGCGTGAAGCTATGATGAAACTCTAAGGTAGCATTATAACTGGAAACGAACGGAGAGTTTACGAGGAAAAATTGACACACCCAATGCCACTGGCAACTAATGACTAGATACACAGAAAGTTCTACTATGTTCGAAGGCCACAGCCATTTGCTACAGACGGCTATGGCCAGGGACCTGCTCACGGGAAGAGTATTCGGAGTTCAACCTAACGGTGAAGAATCATGATCACATTGGAAGGTAATCGGTTTTAGATTCGACATTTCCTCAGCACGTGACGTTGTTAACATGCCTGCAAGAATCAACCAGTAGGATAAATTCCTTTTTGTGAGGTCGTGTGACTAGAGAATTTCTTCCTCATTCTTATATACTACTGGCTAGAGAGTGTACCTGCTCCTACTAGTCTTATGATTCCTCAGAAAACTCGAGTTTGTATATTCAGTGCTAAGTACATCTTCCCTTTGAACATATACATGCTTCTCTACTTGTGAAAGCTTTCCTTTTTAGCTAACTTTGGAGATATCGTACACATTATTATAGCTATGAAAATTAAATATTTTTACAATTTTTAAATTAATTATAATAGCAATAATATTCTGGATAATTTAAAAACAGTAAGAAATTAGTTGAAATACTGTATTGAATTACGTGTTCTATAGCCTTCAAAGACTCGATGAAATAACATAAATGATCTCACCCATTTTCAAATTCTGTGTACACGCATGACTTACATTGCAGCGAAGTTTAGTATTGCTCTACAACGACCAAAAATTTCACTTAGCGTAATGTTTATTGAATTGTACAATCACAATATACGAAATTAGACCAATAAGCCTTGTGTTGCACTTAATATAATCATCTTGTTGATCACACCTTGAGCGTCGGGGTCGTAGGACAAAAAGAGAGGAAGCTATAAGGGTGACATGCGTGTGCGCCATGTTCCGTTGTAGGCGCAAGGTACGGAACTGGCGTACAGTTCTGTCGTCGACAGCGCATCTCTATGAGATATTCAGTAGTTAGTAACACTATAAATTTTGTCACGTATTATATAGGTTAAAGTTGTGCCTTTTAAGATTCTGCAGCAGGGTGTTCATACCTAAAAAAATTACCACAAAAACACTAAATTTCGTCGTATTCGGTCTCGAGAAAATAATCTTGAGAGCTTAGAGGTGGCCTTGAAATCGGAATACATGAGTGTAACATTCTTTAAATGGTATTCCTACGCAGATATTTTTCTTGCACGCTGAGTAACTTTCGAATAAAATCCTGTCTATCGAAGCTCTGCATACCGTACGGCGAACGAGAAAAATTGCCAACTCATATCATTATAATTATTCATGACATCTACTTACTTAAACTCTTAACACTGACTGACTGACAACGCACAGCTTACTCCGGTGGGTCTAGAAGCATGACATTTTACCCAGGAATTTCTTACAATAAAGGTAAGCATCAAGAAATAATTTTTTAAATTTCATTCCTTAACGGGATTTAATTGGGGATGAAAATTTTTATGTATGTTAGTAATTTTTGAAGTTAAAAACGAGGCATTTTTTTTTGTATTTAGGTTTTTGAAGAACTTCGAAAGTAATTTCCTAGTAAAAATACGTTTTGAATAATTTAAGAGCATGAAAAGAGAATGTTACAAAAAATGCTTACATTTGAGAAAAGTCAGGTGATTTTTAAATGTTGTCGATGTACAATCCCGTCGGGCACGCTGCCAGTATTTATACAACTGGAACACGAGAGTTTAAGAATGAAAACTCGATACACCCAACGTGACTGACAACCAATAACTTGGAACAGCAGTGAAAAATTCTGCCTTATCAACGGTCTAAGGAAAGGATATTTCCTCTTATGTATGTCCAACGCTGGTCAGGTGGCCGTCTGCCAAGGCGTACAGTACTTCGGCCGTTACCACATTATTCGAAAACTGCTCATCGCACATGGGCGATGTCTGCTTAGTAATAGTATTAAAAAAACACTTCACGTGTGTATACCCAGTTCAAGTCCACCACTGCGCATTAAAGTTTATTTTCTAACTGCCGAAAATAGTGAAAATGGGTGTTTGCGGTCTTTATTCAGGTACGTAAATCTTGCTGTAGAATCTTGTGAAATATATAAGCGTGTACAATACACCTTTATCTATAATATTAAGTCATAAATATTAAAGGGTTTTCACTGCATGTCTCATATAAGCTAGTTGTCGGCGAGAAGACCGCACGCCAGTTCAGTGTCTTGTGCTTAGAGGCTAGGGAGAGATGCAATGCGTGTATTGTCTCGTCCTTATCGCTTTCGCACTTCTTGGCCAAGAACGTTAAAATTATGTTCACCCAGAAGACCACCTAAGTAGTTCATTTTCTGCTGACCCTTATCCGTGTTTGATAATGGGTGGAAACCTGAAAATTTCGCGAGTTCAACAACTGGCCGGCTGTAATTCACATGCATGTGTAGGTCTAATGTCTCATTGGCTGTTGCTTCAGTGAGTACCCATTTACATGCAACGGGGTAGTGCGGGGTAGAATCAAAGACCAGAAATGCGAGTTTAATAAACAGTGACCGTATTGCGAAGGTATCTCACATGTTTACGAGTTTGGGACTAAACATTATCCTCAAATGAATTCACGAAATTTTCGCGCTCCTAACGATGAAGCACGGAAATAGGTCCTTGTTTTCCTGCAAGCTTGTTTCTGTCGTGTAAATTGTGGGCAAAAACAGCAGGCGACTAAGATGAAATAGCAAAATCTTCCGGTCCTTGGTAATGAGTGGAGACAGGAGTTCAGTGACCCGCTGGCTAGTTTTCACCTCCCTATGTATTCTGGAGCCTCAACTTTGCGCCTACGGAAGACTTGATATGGGGCGGAGCTTTTAAGTTAACGAAACTGTCTGTGGAGTCCCTGCAGTGTGTTGTGGGAAACTAATAGTAAACAAGCCTTACTATAAAGGTGTAACGTTGACAATAACTTTAAATGAATTTTGACTCGTTTGATATTAGTTGTGGTTTTAGTTACAATGCTGCATTAGGTATAGCCAGAGGCTTTCAAAATAACCTGTCTGTGGACATATAGAAATGGCAGAGACATGTTCCTCAAAGAATATTGGTTGTTCATTCGATTCTCTAGTCAACATGTGTAGTACGACAATATAGACTACAATGCTAGGGACCCATATTTTTGGTGAGAAGATTTATGCACCAGTTGTTCCAGTGTCTCGTGTACACATCTGTACCTCATTCTCAGCAACCTTACGTATTTTGATTGGTATAGTTAAGTGGTTCAGTCAACTAGTGCAGTCAAAAAAGAAACTTCTATTCCGTAAGACACACTGTCAAGACCTATAAATGGAGACCCGGAAATATTGCGTACTCATTTGAGAAGACATTAGATTTCAAACTAACGTACACATTGATTATTTTTGCGATTGAGTCACTCTTCGTTGAGGACTGAGAACCAATAGCAGACTTGCATAGAAACACTCACTGACTCCTGCGCTACCTTGTCACATATACAACTGGCCACTCACTGGATGGAACAGCAGCCAATGAACAACTAGTTGAGGACAGAATGTACACAGGACTGTGGAGTCCAGCCGGCTGGCCAATGAACCCGCGCAATTTCCGGGTCTTTAACTATGAAACAAAACTGCAGAAGGGCAAGTTGCCACAGAATACTTTTCGCGAAAACCATGGGTTCCTAAGAATTGTTTTCTGGCAGGTTTGCTATTGGATCAGGGGATGTTTGCATTGAAACATCCACCGCCATCAATAAGTTTGTGAACATTAGTTATAACTTTTCTTCCAGAATTATTATGTTTATTATAATTGGCCGTAACAAGGCGGAGAAAATAGTTAACCGGAAAGATTGCTCATAAATATAATGTAACCCTTTTCTTAAAATAGCTTGTGAAGCGGCAGAAAGGAATTAAATAACCAACTTCCGCTCCACAAGACAAATTAACTATACCATTTTATTCATAGTGTACTTAAATCATCTATCATGAAGACTTTTCATGGTTCAAAGTGCAGACGTATATTGGAAAATTAATATAGATCCAATATGGCCTTGGATTCTACCTGTGAGCAATCACAATCGTTGTAGAAACGTTTAAGTCCTAGTTTAGCCAATTATTTATTCACGAAATTGCTCTGTCTCTAGGAATAAGGGCAAATATTATGTTATTTCTCAGTTAATTATAAGAATGTGTTAAATAGTAATCGGAATTAAATACGAACAGTTGTACTATAGCATTGAAAATAAAATATCATAAGTAATTCCTGTTCAAAAGAATAATAAACTTGGCCAATTAAAATGGACTACCTTGATGGCAATATAAAAAATTCCACATCGGAGCGCGGTCTGCAGCTCTCGCCTGGGCGCGTGTCAACCGGCGAATGAACTTTCCCCTCTCCCCTCCTCTAAATCGAAGTGATCACCTTCATATATGGTGCAGAAGGATGGGGGGGGGGGGAGTAGAGGAAACTGGGAGCACTCATTTCCGAAAACCTCCCCGAGGTGGTGAGGACCTTGATGAGGAGAAGGGGGTTAAAAGGGGATACAGACCACCGCAGCAGGAAGTGGAGTGTTTCCGTGGCGCAACTAGCAGAAGAGGGCGCTCTCCAAGGCCGGGTAGAGGGACAGAGAGAACAGAAGAGAGAGTGAGAGAGAGTGTGATGCTAGGGCCGAGAGGGGATCACGAGAGGAGAGGGGGGATGGTTACCACACACGACGCGAGGACCACCCAGATCGCACCGGGCCCCAGGTTTTCTGGCGGCCAGCACAGCATCGTCCGATACACATATTTCGGCGGGTCCGATTCTAAACTCCCCTCCCTCACTTTCTCTCCCCGCCCCCTCCCTTTTCCAAAAACACACATGGTGCTCGCACACATGCCGATGAAAAGCAAGAACGGGCGGGGAGGGATTTTACTAGCGCCTGGCGCCACGGACGTCTTTGCCGCCCTCTCGCGCTGAAGTCGCCAGCTTTCATTACGGTACATGCATACTGTAATTATGGTATAACTAGATATTTCCGGCACATCGGAAATAATATACGTTATTTACCTTTTATCTTATTTAGAGGGCAGTTTATCTCCATTGTTGCCAGGTAGAGAACACAGAGGGAAGACAACTCTTCTACAAGAGAAACACCTGCTACTCTCCATGAACATTGAACATTTGGAAAACTACAATGACATCATTCTTCTAGCTTTCAAACCTTTCAGGATCAATGTCGGCGCACCGTCCCACTAAGGCGATCCAAGTTCGAGTCCTCGCGGGGTTGACCCAGAAATTCGCACGTAGGAATTGTGTCGGATGATGACGTTGGTCGTCATGGTCTCTCAGGGATCTCACACCCCCCCCCCCCCCCCACCATGTTTCCGCGTTGTTCCATACTCACATCATATTCCACCTTACCAGCGCTGAAAACCTCGCTTTTCAGAAGCGTCCTTACATAAATAAGACCTGAACAAACTGCCGACAGACGTACACTTGGAGCGACAGCTGGGCGTGTTATCGTCTGAGAAGGCACTGTAAAAGGTGAAAACCACGGGGTTACATTGACCCAGAGCAGGGACACAATGACTCAAATTTTCAACGGCCTGATTGGGAAGGGGGGGGGGGAGTGACAAATGAAATAACTGCTGTTTTAATTTTCATCTTTAAAGGAGCTACAACGGTCACCATCTTGGACAGTAGAGTTTTGCTTTCCTATAAGTGAGTGAGAGAGATTTTGGTCAGCGCTTAACATCGAGGTCTTTAGCTCTGGTGAAGGGCGACATGAGGTGGGTATGGAGCAGCGCCGGAATGAAGGGGCGGGGAAACCGAGAGATCCCCGAGAAAACCCGCCTAGCGGCATCGTCTGGCACGATTCCCACATGCGAAAATCCGGGAACCGACCCCGCCGGGAATCAAACCCGGATCGCCCTGGTGGGAGGCGAGAGGTCAGACCTCTCGGCCACTGCGGACACATTGTTTCCCTAAAATAACTTTAAATTACATATTGTATTAATAAATAACATACAAAATTATTGTGTGTATAGAGGTAGATGTTTGATGTTTGTCACTGCATCTTGGATGCAGAAGGGAGGGGGTGTACTTTTGCCTCCCCTTATTGTTGCGCCCTTGGACTAGAAGGAGAGTACCTGTGGGCGTAGAAGAGAAAATTGGCAGAATGCCTACGGAAACACGATTATCTTTTAGTCAGTTTTCTCAAAAATTAGGGTAAACGTTCCCTACTCCGTGAGTCTAAGGCTTCGAACTTCAGTACCAGAAATATGTTAAACGTTTGAATTTTAACGGTTTTGTTTTAATAAGAATGCTGTGATATTTTTTAATTTTTGCTAGAGGGTGCATAAATAATTTTTTTTAAAATACGACACATAATTTTGGCGTACGGGAAAAATTAAAACACCAACCGAAATTATTTTATAAATAAATGCGTACTTACATTACACCAAAAGTAATTTTATTAGTAAATAATTACGCTCGTAAAATTTATTTGTGGTGAAGAACAGTGGTTGCCATTATTAGCAGCTATAGATTTATTAAAAATGTGTAAAAATAAATAATCCGTTTAAGGGAATTTTTTATATCCCACTGAAGATTTCTGTTTGTACATTGGTAGCATTGCAAATTAAAGGAATGACAACGAACGGATGTCGCGTTTTTGTGAATCGCTAGCATTTCTGGCGGACGGAACGGGCCAAATAATTGGCGGACGGACGGATGATAGGCGGACGCGACGGATTATCGTAAATCCCAATTTATGTAATAACATTTGTTGATATCCTAGTTTGTTTTACAATCGTATTGATTTCCCAGTATCAGAACTTCGACTCTAGTAACGATACGACTTTAGTGTTTGTTTCAAAATAATTCATTGAGAAATTGGAATAAATGAAGTGCCTTGAAATGGTGCTACTTAGTAACTAGGGAGGCTACTTAAGACGGCGCGGTACATAATTCAACGCTAAAAGCATTAATCTATAACTGTAGGTTTCTTGAAGCCAATTTGCGAAATTTAAACAATAACAATCCTAGACAATAGTTTTAGCCAACGTTTTAAACAAAACTGTTTCCAGTGTTAAGAACTTCTGAGGCACAATCTCTCTGACGCCGGAACCTCGTGCATTTAACTGCGGCGCAAGATATCACGCGTAACGATTTAGTAATAATGTATAAATATTTACTCATAAAGATGGCAAATACCAAATAGGATTGTCATTGAGTATTTTATCCATATTTGCGTTGAAAAAAGCGTAGAAATCAATTGATGTTTTCAGCGTTTATTTATCTACCATACACTCTTAAGCGCTGACAAAAATCTCCATACTTCAGTTTAAGACTTCCAAGTAATTATGTGTATTCGTACTAGTTTTAAAAATCCAGGATGCTGGTACATCTTACAACGTGGAATAGTTCATTAAATCGTTCAGTCACACTCAAGGCCCAACTTGCCACGCTCTTTGAACGTGTTGCAATGTGTTGGGAAATAAGTTTTTGACGCGAAACTAATCATCATGCCCACATTGAGCCAATATATTAAAAAATTTCAGACGCCTTGTGCATTAGAAACACAAGCTTTCCAGTGTGGTTAAACCGTCATATTTGCGAAGCTATGACGTATTCGTGAACTGAACTGTGCTCCAGGCTTTTGCCAATTAAATTACAAGGATTAAAAAAAAAATCAATATTTTGAGAGTAAGTGACTTGTGCCAATACAAGATCAAAATTTATGGTAAATATGGGTCCTAAAATTCATAATATATGGCGCCCCACGTTGGGCGCAAAACATACCATATATTTCTGACAAAGGTAATTATATTTTAAAGCTAGCTTCAGAATCTCAGTCTATTCTACCTCTGGCATAAACATTGTAACTATGTCAGTATATACAGGAACCTTCAGAATAAGAGTGCAGTCCATGTTCACTGCAACTGTTTAACACAAATAAAGAGTAATATATAGCTAGATTTTATGACAAGAATAGCAAAGCTTGAAGGAGTGAAATCACAAATAGGTGAAATACGTACTTTTTCATTACTAAGATACTAAATAAAATACCAAATCAAACAACCGTACAATAGGATGAACAAATATGCGAGTGTTAAACCAGTAGCTTAGAGTGAGAAGCAAGGACTTCAAGCATATCTATGGACTTCGTTGTTCTCCCTCATATTAAGAAAAAAGACTGAAGTCTGTTTTGCTCTGTTATATGACTGTTCTTGGCTGTTCAAGTACTTATACCGATAAGTAGTCGTAATAATGGCAGGCCCCCTCCTCAGTTCGTCTCAATAGCGATTAACAAAGTCCACAAGCTGGTAGCTGAAACATCTTGTCCTACAGAGGCTTACGTACTGAGGTAGTACATTACCGAGGGCTCTGACGTGGTGAAGATTTAGTCCAGCAATTCCTGGGCGTAGAAGTGTCTTCATTCTCGGGAGAAGTATTATCGTGGGCTGGCACCTCGGAATGTAGTTTTCCTTCTCTCCGCAACCGGGCAGTATATATCCCGTCATCGAAAGATGTCCTTTCGTGGATTGTCTCCTTAAAGCAGGCAACTTTCTACACCCCTCGGCAGGATCGTCGACAGCAATTCGTCCGTCAGGCATGCTGTCTGGAAAAGGCCTTTTTATTTTCCTTCTACAGACGTTCTACTGTTTTCCAAAACAAAACTTTTGCCCACCTGCTAGGAGCTTGCAGAACAATTGTCATAAACTGGTGGTTTTACTATAGTTATACATAGTCAAATTTACTTTAAGATTTGAATTATGAATACTCAACGATACCACTACTTTCGTTGCATTTAAGAATGAACTTACAAGTATCGGAAATGAATATAAAATTCAGATTAACCATACACTACAGAGGCATTTAAATGTCCCGTGACCGAGAATATTAAACTATTTACAACTATATATGATTATTTACATTTAAGATAATAGTTAACATGTGTGACATGTTGAGATATATCGATACATTACAATGGTAAAACTCGTAAAAAATAGTACGCTTAAGCCTATGTAATCTAAATATTATAAGTAAAAAAAATTACATTGAAGTCTACAGTCTTACTGTAGTAAAGGGCCTACCTACTCGTTTCGTAAAACTTCAGTATAATTTGAAAGTTATGAAAGCATTTACTTTTTATAATAAGTTTTACATGTTAGCTGCAATGTCTATCGACATTTTAAATTCTAAAATATAACTCAAGTGTCCATTCCACTGCATGTGCAGTGCATTTTGTCTTGCAGTGTGATTCGTATTACATGATGTAAACAGTTAAATGCCGTCAGAAAAATAAAAGTTTACTGGAGTTATAAGAAGCAGAGTGTAGAAATGCGACTCCTTCACTGTATTGCTTCCTTCATAATACTCCACATAGGTATACGTTTCCTCAGCGCATGGAATACTTGCACGTTTTCGTTCACTAAACACTATCACGGTGTTATAATTGTCTAGGGATTATTTTATTTATTTATCTATTTATTTATTTTGTTTGTTTTGTGATATGACCTCTACACCAGTTTGTATTCGTGCCTCATGTGCACGTTTGACGCTCTGCTTTATTGTCAATGATGGGTAGAGATGATGGTTTATCGCGTGAATACTTGACGGTTTTCTGGATTTCAGCACACGTTCAGCTTACTAGAAGGTTACTGGTTTTTGCTTGTATTTGGAGCAGTCACGCTATTTGACTGAGCCAATAATAATCCCGATATCGTAATATTTGATGCCTGTTACTGGTCAGCAGACAGCTACGTTTTGTCAAAAGTATATCCCCGAATCATTTATGTCGCAAGGAACTACAGCGTTTTCAAGAGAATGTTGGAACAAAACATTTTCGCGATATACCATCCTCTCTAGTGATGCGTTGTTTTAACTTTTAAGTGTCTCAACGTTTTACTGCATTCACAGACATGCAGTATTGCGGTAATCTTATTCTAACAGGTACAGTCAAATGAGAAACGTCTTTCCATACAAAGACACGCTGCTAATAACAATGAAGCAAAACTACAGAGGTGCACATAAGGCGCTGAAACAAGTTGGTATAAAATTCTTCTCGCGAAAAACAGGGGTATGAATATATAAGGACGGTGCCTGTCACGTACTTAAAATGCGTCACTGTGTGTTGAAAATACGATTTCTAGAGATGATGGTTTATCGCGGGAAAACTTGACTGTTTGCTGGGTTTCAACGCACGTTCGACTTGTGAAAAGATTACTGACTTTCGCTTGTACGTGAAGCTGTTACCCTATTTGACTGAGTCAGTAAGAATCCCGCTATTGTAATTTCATGCCTATTACTGGTCTAAGACAGCTACGTTGTCTCAGACTTAAATCGCCCAATCATAAATGTAAAAATAAATTAGTGTTTTAAAGACTACGTTGGCGCAAAACATTTTCGCGATATACTGTCATCTCTAAAGATTTATATAGTACGATACTAATCCACATGCGATCATTGTGGCAATACAAGAACAGATACTTCAGTCGAGTACAGAATGTCACTGTGAAAACACATCACCGTGTACTCTGTTTCAATTTCGGAAGTCGGCCTCCGAAGCGTAGTCTATTAAGCGGCGGTGTACGGTGTGAAAGGTCCTGGGTTCGAATACCGGCTCAGGCATTAATTTTGCGGTGTCCTTTCGCCTCATTTCACCCCCACCGGTTCTTAAGGCGCCACCATACCTGCGCTTCAAATGCGTTGCAGCGAGTTATGACTATTCTTTTTATGACGGAACTTTTTAACGCGCATTATATTTGTGTATCTACGAAAAGAACACAAACTTCAACCTATGTCGCAATCGTGTTAAAATTTCAGCACGTTTATTAGAAACATAATTTTTGAGCCGCTCAAAATGGCCAAAAATTGCTCTTCCTGACTGCCGTATCTGGAAAAATAACTACCAGATTCGAAAAACTCAACTACAAAAACAAGCGTTAGACTTTGAACTATGCTTCTCATAAATAAAATAATGTGGTCATCGCTTAAGGGGCCTCCCTAGATAGGCTGCGTTTGTGTATGTGAGGCAGGAATGGCAAGGTTGCCGTTGGCAGACGTATGTGATGCATTATCGCCTCTCCGCACAAGTCCTCTCAGCTGGCGTGCAGGGCCGGTTGTTATTTTTCCAGATACGATAGTCTGGAAAATACATTTATGGCCATTTTGAGGGGGCCGAAAATGATGTTTCTAAGAAACGTGCCGAATTTTCAAAACTATAGCGACATAGCTTGAAGAGTGTGTGTAATTTTCGTAAATATACAAATATGATACGCGTTATATAGTTTCGTCAAAAAAGAATAGTCGTAACTCACTGCAACGCATTTGAAACGCAGGTAGAGAGGCTCCTTGAAGTCCTATAGGAAAAGGGATAACAGTAAAGCACTGCATGCCAGCTGAGTGACTTGCGCGGAGATGCGATAATACATTATATACGTCGGTCAACGGCGCTCTTACCTCTCCTGCCTCACACACACAAACACAGCCTATCTAGGCATCTTCACATCTCGTTGTTAAGGGCCGTACAACCTTATCACCTCACCTTCAATTTCTAAGATCTCCAGCATAGCTGAATACTGCATTTTCAGACTACAGTACCATAAAATTTATTAAACGGATGTACGCAAGGCTCAGATATGTTCGTGTTTTATATTTTGCTACAGAAATTCAACCAATAAAATTTTACTGTCATCGCCTTGCGTCAGATACTAAAAATGAATCGACGGGAAGCTTGCACGCAAGTTCAGTACTTGACTCGTGACAATGCAGCATTTGATGGCCGCTTAAAGATCACCCTTATAGCTTCGTCGCTTCTTAAACATCTGAGCCTCTAACGCGCAGGTAGGGGGCGGACGTAGGTATTTCTGAACAGCGAAATTAGTATCAAGTCGTGGGCACAAAGTAAAATAATTTTAAACACTATACCAAAGTATTTTGCAAACTAGTTGCAGATGTATTATTTGTGGAGATGATGGTATATCGCAGGAAAACTTGACTGTTTGCTGGATCTCAACAGAAGTTCAGCTTACCAGAAGATTACTGGCTTTAGCTTGTACTTGGAGCTGTTACCCTGTTTGACTGGGCCTATGAGAATTCCAATATTGTAATATTTGATGCTTGTTTTTGGTGTGCAGACAGCTGCGTTGTGTCAGAAGTACATTACTGATTCATGTTGCAAGAAACTACAGTATTTTCAAGGGTACTCTGGCACAAAACATTTTCGCGATATACCATTATCTCTAACCATAATCCCTAATTATTGGTAACAGTGCAGGTGTAATATTGTATGCTTACAAGATATATTTGTTTCACAGTCTGAGGGCTATGCGTGTTTTATTCTGAAGAGCAGGACACGGTAGAAGTGTCTAAAAACACCGCTGCGGCACGTCAGCATCACTCTCCTTTGTTGTCTCACGTAGCACAGTTTCCACAGTTCTCTCCTCATCGGCAGGGACAGTGGCGGCTCGTGAGTTGTTGCCAGGTGGGGCTGCAGATAGTCGAAACTGTGCACTAACGATGAACGCGCCGTAGACCAATGACCATGAAATATTTGCCGGCTAATAGATCTTTTATGACCACTCAGTAGTAAGGGGCACCTGCACATCAGCGTGTCAGTGGCTGTAGAGTCAACCAGTGCACAACCCTGTACAGTTCTTGGCAACTGCAGCCCTACTTGGCGACAACCCACGAACCGCCACTGGTTAGGGACCGTAACGTTTTCGAAAAAAATTATGAACGAATTTTTTTCAATGCCCAATGTGTAGGAACCACTGATTTTCGCAAAAAGTGTTTTGCAACAAATTGTTTCAGTACACGTCTGTAGCTCAGCTTCATGGCATGTGATTGGATGATTTAACTCTCACACGTCGTAGGGTTCTTGTACCCGCAAATCCCTGACGTACAATGTCGCAGTAACTGTGTTCTGATGGGCGCAGTCAAATGAAAGACACCTCTGCACGAAGACACGCTGTCGATAACCACGAAGCAGAACGGTATATTTGCTCATAAGTATAAAGACCCCGGGTTCAACGACCAGCCACCTGGACTCCACAGTCCTGTGTGCGCTCTGTCCTCAGTTGCTTGCTCATTGGCTGTTGCTCCGTGTGAGTGGACAGTTGTACGTGAGACAAGGTAGCGCGGCTATTAGTGAGTGTTTCTATACAAGTCTGCTATTGTTTCACAGTCCTCAACGAAGAGTTTCAGTTACAGTGACTCTATCACGAATGTAATTAACGCGTTCATGAGTTTGGAATCTGACGTCTTCTCAAATTAATTTACGAAATTTTCGGGTCTCTGCTCATAACGCATTGAAACAAGCTGTTTCAAAATTGTTTGCGCGACAAACACGTTTCTCTACACGTAAACACATTTCATAGTATCATGTTGAAAAATTTCATTCGTTTCATTTCTACTGCTATCAAATTTATCTTGGCATTTGGCATCATACAAACGAATGCTTCGTCTGATGCTTGAAGCGCTTACTTTAGTCGATCGATTAATCGAACCTAGTTTTACCACAGCTAATGCTTGTAGACAGCGGCAAATCGCAAGAATCTTTTGTACCAGTGTATTATCTGTAACGGTGTGCACCTGTATGATTGTAAGATGGTTGTGTTGCTGTTTACAAACCAGTCACAAATATTCAGCAGTAAAGAGCCACATTGGATGTAGGGACCCCTGTTTTTCGCGAAAAGAATTTTGTCCCCGTTTGTTTCAGTGCCTCGTGTGCATGTCTGCAATCCTGCTTCATGCGGCTATTGGCAGAGTGTCCAGTTACAATAACGTTCCTGCAACACCACACGTCTATAATTAACTGGTATAATTCCAAGGCTCGAGACAGTTAAAATATCGAATCATTGACCACGAAGCAGAACTGCAGATGTGCACGTAAGGCACCGAAACTAAGTGGGGCAAAATTATTTTCGCGAAAAACAGGGGTCCCTATGGATAATTGAAATGGGGAGACGTCAGTAACTAAAGGGGAATGTCAGACGTGGCTAGAATGTATTGGTTCCTAGAAACAGCCAACAATTTAGGCGATAAACCAGTAACATTTCCAACGCTTGTTTGGTATAAATAAATTTATTTTATGTTAAAAATGTAGCTGTGGTATGGCGGGCATGTTGGCAATCTTGCGATTGGATACGCGTTACTTCGGGATGCACTTGCGTCACGGGCCAGAGTCATACTAGGCGAAGTCTATCTATTGAGACGGGTTCCACGCTAATAGCACGCCGGAAGGCTGTTATGACGTACGTCGTGCATCATTGGGGGTCAGTGTCACGGCCTTATTGAGTCCGTCAATATTGCTTACACTTTCGTCCACTTTGATCAAGAGCGAATGTCGTGCACTATACAGTCATATCTGAAGAACGAAATTGGCTCTGTAACTGTATACAGGCCGTATAATTAGCATACCACGAGAATACTGGGCTAAATTGGAAACGAAAATGTTAGTGGCAATGTTGTACGATGATTTTTTACGTGCACAATGTGACAACACTGCACGATGCTAGTCTCTCGCTTGCGCTACCCAGATATCTTACCATAGGTTGTTCACATTAAACAGAGCACTTAGCAGAACTTATAAAAATATGTATTGTTGAGCCAATAGATGTTAACTTTTGAGAGTTTTGAAACAGTTACACTGGTTATTAGTAACATAGAAGTTTTCGTATTAAAAATAGTAAAGATGGCTGCAAAGCAGCCAAAAGAAAACTTTATGAAGTCCTCGCTTTATCGTGAACGACCTGTACATAACGTACCGACGATCATATTATGGGTACAGGTTCAAATACCGAGCAGTGTTAATATGATTACTCGTCATATTATACATGAAATAAACCTGGACGTGGAGGGCAGTAGTGAACATTGTTCGTGCTGTGTTGCCACATTGTGCGCGAAAAAAGTCGTACAACATTTTGCCACTAACAGGTTAAGCTACAATTTAGCCTAAGATTCATGTTTCTGGACATCCTACTCCTCTTCTACAGTTACTGAAACATAACTGAATGCGAGATTCTATATAGAATGTTAATACTAATACAAATAAAATTCTTGGAACACCAGTCGGAAAAATTAGAATTACAAACATTTTTCATTCAACAAGGGAAAAGTTGCAAGAGAAACTGTGAATCATTTATGTATAAAATTTCGAGTTCCGTTCGCATAGTATTTCTAAAATTTGTAAAGCATGAAATAAATTAATATTGCTCAGAATTCCTCACGTATCTACCGAAAGTTACGAACTTCATTTTTTAAATGTAAAGCTTTGTTATCTATGACATAGCTACGCGATCTAATAAAATTGTTTTTATGTACAGTTTATACTATCTCCTAAAATGTGGCATGCATTTGCGTTATGGTCAGCATTTCAATTACTGCTAAGAACGTGCATAATACAACAGCGTGCCTGTAATTTCAGAATTACAACTCAAAATTTTACTGACTTTATCCTTAAATTAATATTTTGAATTTAAGCATCTTTAAAATTCTTATTAAAATATTTACTACACAACATTTAACACTTAGGCTACTTCCCCGATATCAAAATTCTGTTTGGTAGTTTTGTTTATAATCGTCTTCTCCAAGTTGGCTGATTTTTTCAAGACAGTAAATTATAGGAATTTAGTTAATCATGTAACTAACTAAATTTTGATTAATTTAATTTTACGTCGATACCATGCAATTTCTTGTTTTGAAAAAAATTTGGTACCACGGCAATAACCATTTTTAACAAAAAAGTATTTTTGATATTTGTTTTCCTGTAAGCTTAAAAAAATAATTATCGCAAAAACAGTCGTTGTAGTCCAATAGCATTCAAATTATATCTGTAACAATATGTTATTATTGCATGTATCAAAAGCGAAAGGATGGAACTACAGATGTCAGAATGTATTTTTCTCTTTTGCCTTCTGGTGATCAAGCGTCAGTACCCTAAAAATGTATTTTCTTTGTTGGCATTTTGACTACTTTTTTTCTCTAATGACGTGCGATTGGACTAAAGTAAAAACATGGCGTCTATAGATAATAGTGTTTTACCTTTCCTAGAAAGAAACCATGTTCCGAGAACAGTTATTTACGGACATATGCGTACATACATGCCTATTGATTTTACAGAAGACATCTTGCTGGATACTTCTCTTAGTGATCAAACACAATTAAACAACGTTATTTAATAAATCTGTTTTGCAACTGCTGTTTTCAGATTACGGCAGTCGTTTTTAACACTTGAAATGTCTCGTTCTCGAACATTTTTTTACCTGCTAGTCCAACATTCTCGTCCATCCCGTCCGCACTACGCCACTCAACGCCTCTACGTTGCTTCGGCGCCACCATAAGCGTATTTAGGTGTGTGTGTGTGTGTGTGTGTGTGTGTGGTATATAAATAAACGCTAAAAACCCAACTGAAATCTACACGTTTTCGCAAATCTGTACGGAAACACTACAAAACTATAGTCCTAGATAAGGATATTTACCAACTCTACGAGCAAACGATTAACTCAGAATAATACGTTTGTTAAGTGTAATTTATAGCCGCATTTAAATGTACGAGATTTCAGCGTCAGAGTTTGTTCTTCAGAAATACGTTACTTAAGAAATTTTTTTTTATCGGAAAGTTGGTAAAAATTCTTGTCCAGGATTGCTATTTTTAATTTTTGCGAATTGACTTCGAGAAACCTACAATTTTAAAAGTGATGTTTTTGGCGGTAAATTATGTCTCGCACTCTCTTAACGGGGTTCCCTACCTGCGCTTGGAATGCGTTGCAGCAAGTTGAGAGTATTCATTTTTGACGGAACTACTCAACGCGCTTCAAAATGGTTCGTCTACGAAAAGAACACACACATCAGTGTATGACGTCATAAGCTCAAAAATTCGGTACGCGTGTTTTAAATATGATTTTCGGGCCTCCCAAAATGGCTAGAAACGGCTTTTTCATACTGCCGTATCTGGGATTATAGAAACCAGAATCTAAAAACGCACAAATAGAAGCACGCGTTGGACTTTAAATTACTCTTCTCACAAATAAAAATATATGGTCACCGCTTGAAGTCCCGTAGGAAAACGAATACTAGTACAGATCTACGCGCCAGTTGAGCGACTCGCACGTAGAGGTCAAACTACGTTACACGCGTCGGCCGGCGGCGACCTTGCGCTTTATCGATTTTCCGCCTCGCACACACATACGCAGTCTATATAGGGAACCGCCTTAAGGTGGCCGCCTGGGTAGTGCATTTGAAGTCTTGAAGAGCGGAAGTGGTAAGGACGACGCAACACGAACATCGCACCTCTACCTAGCCTCTAGACGCAAGTCACTGAACTGGCTTTTCGCAGACAACACGCCTAAGACATTCTGTGGTAAAACCATCATTTTGTAACGTGATATTAACGATAAAGGTCTAGTGCAAATACCTATAAATTTTTAAAATATTCTCTACCAAGACTTTCTTACCTAAAAAGGACCGCAAAGACGACCATTTTCGCCATTTTCGGTTGCTAGAAAATACATTCTTTAACAATTAGTAGTGAACTTGAAATGGGTACACACATGTGTAACGTTTTTAACATGGCACTCCTAAGCAGAGATTACGTATGTGAATCAAGCAGTTTTAGAATAATTTAATAATTTTTAACAGCCAAAGTTCTACACGCCGAGCACAAAATGGGCATGCGACTCTTTCCGTTCTCAACTCAGCCACAACCTAAATTCTAACTAGCAAATGACAAAACCCTCGAGACATAGGAAATGTTTTACCAGTATTAAAGATCCTGACTCGAATGTGCATTAAAACTCTAGACATTTATATAGTTGTAACTAATTACCTGTCTTGTGAGTCCTTCTCTTTCATACGCGTGTTGATTTATTGGTTTTCCGTACCTATTTTTGTTTCACGACCGAAAATTCCGTAAGTACCGCAATGGAAACATAGCTATTGATCTTACCTTTCAGTGGACTTATAAAAAGTGATATATTTTATGTAAAAATTTTAAAATACATATAATTTTGTAAACGTGTATAACAAAAGCCGTAATTATGAGTTCCTAGTTCACTTCTCTTTGTACATATACTGAAAGGTCAGATCAATGGCTACGTTTACATTGTGATTTTTTTTTTTAATATTCGGTCGTGAAAAAAAATGTCTAAGGAAAACCATTAAATAAACGCGTAGAAGGTAGACTGACTCTTAACTACGAATCATTATGGCACCAGAGGCTTGTTTTGCTAATGTCATTATGAGTCCACGTATTATATGATCATTTACGGCGTTTTAAATAGCCTACCCTGAAGACTAAGAAAAAATAAGAATATTCACTATCAAATTACACTCCGAAATTTTGCAGCGAGTTTCAACTATTATATTTTTGACGAAACTATTTAACGCGCATTATATCTTAATGTCTACGAAAAGAACAAACACTCCAAACTGTGTCGCTATTGTTTTAAAATTTCGGCACATTTATTAGAAACTAAATTTTCGGGCCTCTCAAATTGGCCAAAAACTTTTCCAGATATCTGGAAAAATAACAACCGGATTCGAAAAACACAACTATAGAAACAAGCGTTAGACTCTGAACTATTCTGCCCACAAATAAGATAATTTGGTCAGCGATTAAAGTCCCATTGGAAAAAAAGAATAATAGTAAAGAACTGCACGCCATCTGAGTAGCTTGCGCGAAGAGGCGATAATTCATTACATACGTCAGTCAACGACACTTTTATAGCTCCTGCCTCACACAAACAAATGTAGACTATCTAGGGAGGCCCCATAAGAGGGCGTGGTACACAATTCAACGCTAAAAGCATTAATCTATAACTGTAGGTTTCTTGAAGCCAATTTGCGAAAGTTAAACAATAGCAATCCTAGACTATAGTTTTAGCCAACGTTTTAAACAAAATTGTTTCCAGTGTTACGAACTTCTGAGACGCAATCTCTGACGCCGTAACCTCTTGCATTTAACTGTGGCGCAAGAGATAACGCGTAACGAATTAGTAATTCTGGATAAATATTTATTCATGAAGTTGGTAAATACCATTATCTAGGATTGTCATTGAGTATTTTATCCACATTGGCTTCGAAAAAAGCGTACAAATCAATTGATGTTTTCAGCATTTATTTATCTATCACGCATTCTTAAGAGCTCTTCAAATATATTTTTATGTACAGATAAATACGCTTTATTTACTAAACTATTCCACATAAGTCTATTGTGCCGATGTAAGAATTGAAAACTTGGTAGCAAGAGCGCGCATATACTAAAGTCTCTTGCCCGTTCACTACTTGCCTAATCACCTCTAAGGGTGGATTGCAAAGTCAAGGGAAGAAAATCTTGAGGTAAAGGTGAAACTAAGGAGAACTAGAGTAAAGTCTAAGAAATTTTCGTTTGCATTGCAGAGTCAGGAAACTGAGATATCTCAGTGTAGGTTAAGCGTTAGCACAATATGCGCGAGAAAAATTATTTCTCTTCGTGCATCGACTTGCAACTAACTAAAATGTATATTATTTCCCATTTAATATGCACAAAACGTACATGTCAGTGATTTGTTAACTTATAATTAATGTTTCGCATACTGTAAAGCTGAAAAAATGCAAAATAAAAATGATAAAAAATACGTCGTCGATTCTGTTTATAAAATTGCATCGTAACCACTTTGTTTATAAAATGGTATCGTAACCATTTTGTTTGATACAAAAGTGACAGTAAAGAAAAAACGACATCGCTTTCATGTAAAAATGTACAACGAATATAAATTGTGTTGGAGATGCCAATGCTGTCTTTCATTTACACCATGGTTATGTTCCTTCTCTAAAATATTACTAACAAATTTAAAATTAGAATATTACTCTCCCCATGTGGAATTCTAACCTCAATTTACGGCCGCCATGTTTCATTTGCAGCCTGAGAAATTCTTAAGGAAGGTCTGAGGACACCTTAAAAAATTCTTAGATTTTCCTTAGATTTCACTCACTTTTCGTCTCTGCAATGAAAATTTCTCACAGTTCACTCAGAGAGGCCTTAGACTTGTCTCAATATGACAGTGCAATCGGCCCTCAGCTCAAGACGCTCAACATGCGTATGTCTTCTCCTCTCCTCTTTAAATGCTGTCTTCAGAATAAAAGAAAATAACAACGCATTTACATAGTTGCCTTCCAAGAAGTAAGGAAAAAATTGTCGCCGCTATTGTCCTGCCATTGCCAACTGCTTTCCTTAGAATAGCTGACATATCATTCATGAATAACCACAGCAGAAAGACATGCTATTACGAATGATTTACATGTTTCGATCATTTCACGCTTTTTCATGTAACAGCTGTAATAGCTGCATAATAACTATAACCTTGAATAGTAGTCATACACCATTCCAATGGAAGTAAGCATTTCTAACTGAACAGCCATTGCGCACTATTATGCGCTTTGAGTTTGAAGTTACCGCAAAATAAGTTTTGGATTTACGAACTGACATCGTCTGCCGTTTTCGCCTAGAAATAACGCTTTGCGAGTGTTAAACAATTTTAGTTATTTAAAATTACGTAGTCTACTTTTGCAGTTGACAACCAGACACTTCTCTCAGTACTGTGTTTTATTCACTTCTCTGGATCTAAGCCTGACACCACATTTTTATGAAGTAGTCCGACGTCATTTACTCGCCAAGTACGCAACTACACAACACGGAGTTATAAATTATATCAGGCGAGCATGGGTTACCTTGCAAAGGGACGCCTAGCAGATTATACAGCGTGTTTCATTTACATGTGACCGAAATTTTCCAGGGGATTGCTGGGGTGAAATGGAGAGATTTTATACGTAACACCCATGGTCCACTGTAGAAATCCTTATAGGGGAAGTATAATATATATTTTGTGGCATATTAAGAAAACTACTTGCGTAAGAGGAACAAAATGTGGTATGTGAAGTAAGTAAACTGAAATTTACGAAGTTATGGTTAGTAGTTCGCTACCCCATCGTGAGAAAAATAGCGGTTTGTTACTCTGTTGTTGCAAACAGCATGTTAACTGTGACATAAAGAGATGTTATATGACAGTTAATCAATCAGTGTATCATTTATTTATTTATTTATTCACGGGCGAATTCAGCCAAAGGCTGGTTTACAATTCGTATGTACTTGTACATAATAATATTAATTTAACGTTCTACTTTCAGAATACATTTTAAATTTAAGTGTACTAAAATAATGACGAGGGAACGATTGATAAACTTTTTAACAGATAGGCCTACTGTTGAACGTAAATTTGTATGCCCTACTTCAGTTGGTTCACAGGAAGAAAGGATTTATATTTTTCCCTGAACAAAAGAGGAGAAGTGGTTTTTAAATTTCCCGGTTAGGTCACTCCAAATTTTGCTTGCGAGGTATGTGTAAGAATGTTTGTAAACTGATTTATTACATCGAGGCAGTTGAAAATCATTTTTATTTCGTGTATCGTGGTGATAGATGGAAACGAAGTTTATTAGCTTTTCTGACAAATATTTTGGAACTCTCGTATCTGTTGTTTTCTTTAACTGATTAGGGAAGTGGTATAATCTTCCATTTTCCATATTTAGCCGCTTTAGGTACAACAAGCGCTTCTGTTATGTGATCTCCATTTTTTAAATTGAAACAATATCTTAAACAGACATTCTGATCTTTCTGTATGCGTTATTGTTGTGTTTTGCTAATATTTGTAAACAATCCTGCACAGTAATTGGAAGACGACAGTATTAACGCGTCACACAGATACAGCTTGATGTCACTTGTTAGTATATTTTTGAGTCTGTAGAGGCGCTTCAAGCGGTAGCAGGCCGACTGAAAATTTGTACACATTTGTTTGTTCCAAAATAAATTTTTGTCAAAAAATACTCCTAAGTTTTTACAGGAATCTTTCTCCGGTGTCTTTTTCCAGTTGATACAATATTTTTGGTATCCTTAATTTTGTGTGAAACGTTTTGTAAACCTAAAACTAAGTAGAATCATATATTTGGCTTTAGTTTCAGAGAATGTTTTTCGCACCACTCTGATGCATGTTGCAGATCGCTGTTTATTTTTATGATGCTGTTATTAGACGAGAAGTACTTTTGTCGTAACTCTAGGACTCGCCGTTTTTGGGTAAAACGCGCCATTAGGTTACAATTGTAGCTACGATGCGCTGGTTGATAGGTAACTCTTCCAGCACTCAGATGTGAAGAGTAAAAATACACATGTAACTCTCTGACTCCTGCTATAAGAGGGCATGACACATGATTCAGCACTGAAAACATCAGTTTAAAATTGTAGGTTTCTCTAATAAAAAAAACAGCAAACTTAGACATTAATGTTTGCCGACATTCCTAGCAGATATTTTTCTCGAGTAACGTTTTTCTGAAGAACAACCTTTGACGCCGAAAGTTTGTACACTTAACTGCGGCGCAAGAGACCACACTTAACGAATACATCATCCTGGGAAAATGTTTGCTCATAAAGTTGGGAAATATCAGTATCTAGGTTTATTGTTCGTAGTTTTTCCATATTGCCTTTCGAAAACCTGTAGATTTCAATTGGTGTTTCCAGCGTTTATTTATCCGACATAATTTATTTCACGTCAGCTACGGTGGCCGCATGTTTCTGAAGCACGTTGTTGCGCTCGTCGGAAGAAGATACCCAACTCTGGTTCCGTGGCTATTTAATTAATACCTCGACACGTTACCGTTACAGAACTGATTGCGGGGATTTTAGTTGAGTCTTTGCAGCATAGTTTGCCGCGTGTTTTGTTTTGTCGCAGAACACAATATGGCGTATTGTTGTTAAAATCCCACATTGGGACCGGTACTTATTTTCCGAACACTCGGTGGCTGGCGCCCTGGTTATTTGCCGCAAACGTACAGTTTGCTTTGTCACATCAAAACAGTTTGACTTACGTGAATGGTCAATGCTGCACTGTAACATGTCTTCGACGACTTAATAAATATGCAAGAAAACAAGGATTTCCTTTTTTGGTGTGAAAATGTCTTGTCACTAATAGTGCAGTCAGTGGCCAAACTGCTGAGGCTAAATATCTCTGGCTAATTAGGGACTATGGAATATTCTATCCTGACAGTAAACTAACCAAAAAATGTATTATGTTATAATAGTGTATGTTAAAACACATACATTCGGAAGCATCTGTACAAACAGTTGACACAGGCTAACCAGCACTGAAGAAGGTCAAATGAAAATGTCTTCAGAAACCTATACTTTTTAGTTGTACACGATTACGTAATTACTTACCGAATTTTGGTCATAATATTATTTTTTTGTGAGTCATGGTGAAAACACATATTTTAGCGCAACAGATATACACGTTACTAAAAAATTTTGGCAAACTCCTTCTTTATACATATTAATATCTAAGAAGTCATTGTGAGATTAAGGAACATGTAATTTTCTACCACGCGATGATAAGTAGGTTGCTGAAATGCCACTTACGTTCGGAAATAAGAGCTTTATCTGTGTAATCTGCGAAGCGGTAAATTATCTTCACAGATTGCGGGGCGTGTTTTGAATGATCCGTAACTCTACGTAATTAACTGCCATTTACATTTTTAATTGGCCGGTTATGCTAATAACTGTGGACGCTTTCGTAATTTGAATTTTACATAATCAAGGACGAGTTCTGAATTGTTTGGTTGTTTTTTTATTTACGGCCCCTCGGGGAGGGAAAGCAGGCACACTTGAGAGAAAAGAGAAAGTAGGACTCATACAAATGGACTCTGAACACTGAGTACTGAGTACATCGAATGGATACCTACAATCTAAACGACTCAATACGTGAATCTCACCTTTCCAAAATTAACCACTTCCCATAAATTTCAGCAACAAATTCGAAGCCTGGTAACAGCTTACAAGAACAACGTGAGAGTTATAGATAGCAGCAACTAGTAATTAACAAAAAAGGAAAAATTGTGAAGTGTTCTGTAGCCTACGGTTTTTGAACTATTCTTAACCTACATTTTAATGCAGTTATTACAATAGAAAATCTAGTTGGTCTAATTTTGTATAGAGAAAACTGATCATTTATTGTGATATACCTTAAGGGGGAGTGTTAGACAATTTTACTGTATTTTTAGTGTTTGGGCCATAGTAATTTTTTAATTGTATTATCAAAATTTTCTCTTCGACAAAGCATAGGGTATATTCTTGGTAAACTTTTTGACATAAATAACATTGAAATCTTTCATTAATTTGGCATGCAGAATCATTGCAAGAGAGTTATATGTTAACTTTTAAAAATTCCCTTGCGGTGATTCTTCATGACAAAATGAAATGTTCCATTATTGTTTTTGTCAAGCAGTTTACGAAGAATATATCCTATGCTTTGTCGAAGAGAAATTTTTTTAAAATACTATTTCAATAAATGTTATGGGTCGAAAACTGAAAATACAATAAAATTGCCTAACACTTCCCCTACATATTTCTGGTACTGAAGTTTGAAGCTGTAGTATCACTAAAGGTAGGTTTACTCAAAGTTTGATTGAACGAGTCTTCTACGAAACATTCTCGGTAGTTCCATGTGTATTGTGAGAACATATTACATATTATTATTATTAATGTCCCCATCTCAACTATTATGCCACTGAAATATACAATTTTGTGTTTAATTCAGGTTGCTGTCACAAACTTAAAAAAAAAAAAAAAAAAAAAAAAAAAAAAAAAAAAAAAAAAAAAAAAAAAAA